>CAJNDV010034373.1:0-10103 GCA_905221635.1 Symbiodinium sp. CCMP2456 | reverse complement strand
ATGTGTCTATATATATATACACATACATTACACGCATGTTATGACAAAGCCGTGCAGCGGGAGGTGGGTCTTGGGTATGAGTCTATGGCTCACAGGCCTAGGGCTGCGGAATCTTGCATATTGGGTTCTTGATAAACTCGGTCGCAAAACAGGAGTTGCAGATACACCTCCAAACCTAAACCCGGAGACAGACCCTACACACAAAAAAACCCTGAACCAAACTCGAAAACCTTACACCCTGTTTCTGGGGCTTGGGGCGGTCAGAATTCTTTGCCTAGCTGGAGCCGTTGCTTCCCTCATGACAATCACAGGTGATTTGAAGACGCAGTATAGGGGCCTTAAAACTTAGGATCGGGGTCCAGCATACTTTCGTTTAGTTACAATTAGGAATATTGTTGCTCATTTCTTCAGGCTGCTATGTTAGATGAGTGTTACTTATTCAATAAGTAACACTCATCTTGGGGTGGGTCGGTCGTATACAGTGCTAACTTTGGCCCCTATACCAAATTGGGCGTCGTACGCTTCGGCCGAACCGTACAGGAAGGACCCCGCACTTTAGCCTCAACCCTGAACCCCTAAACCTCTAAAACCTAAACGCTTAATGCCAAGCCTTGAATACGAAAACTCTACATCCTACCCTTCAGCCAGAAGCCTCACACCTGAAGGGACTTCGCGGCCCTTTCTTCTTGGCAGCAGAGCTGGCTATAAAGCGTCTTGGCTGTGTTAGTGCGATTGGTACCAGCATCATCATCATCATCGGCATCGTCATCATCCTCCTCCTCATCATCAGTGCTTCTGTTGTGCTGCTATGACGAGTAGTGCTATGATGGTTATGACTGGAACTGTCGTTCGTTTGAGCCAGGTTGAGAGCTTAGCTGGTTGGCTGGGGGCCTCGACGGACGTGGGCATTTTTATGGTAACTTACTTTGAGTTCCTTGACAAGGTCCGTTGAAGGAACCCGTCAAGAGGAACCCTATTCTAGAACCCGATAGCAACCTCTAAGGGAAGCCGGTTATAGAACCCATAACCTCCCTGTAATGGCCTCGGGTGAACCCTTAAAAGAACCCTCCAAACCATCTATTCGACTCTCCTCTCCTCGAAACCCTACACCTCTAACCCTAAACCTTAAACCCCAATCGGTTTAGGGTCTAGGGTTTAGGGTTTAGGGTCTAGGGTTTAGGGTTTAGGGTTTAGGGGTGTAGGGGTTTAGGGTTTAGGGTTACTTCTTCGAACTGGGGGTTTAGGGTCTACATGCTCTAAGCTCGCCCACCTGGACCCGGGCCGCCTTGAGGACAGCAACGCCTCGAGACTCCTGGCTTCTTGCAACGACTCACAGTGCACGCATAGATATACATGCAGTAGGGTTATATATGTGTATACATTTATTTGTAAAAATATATGTATATGCGTCTATGTATGTATATATATATATATATACATGCACATGTATGTATATGTGTGTATATACGCACCTGTCCCAGGATGGGTATGTATATCGAAGACGATAAACAGGAAAGTCCTTAACACAAGTTACCTTGCAGGACTACATCTGCATGTCTACATGCATTTCTATGTCTATATGCATACCCGTACCTAGATCTAGATGCACATATGTCCAGATCTCTACATTTCTATCTACCTACATGTTTTGTAGTTTTTAAGCATATTATTGTCTCTTTTGGCGGACGAACTCCACGACGCCTGCCGCTGCGGGCCGTGGCCGCCGAGCAAAGGACGAGGCCTCAAAGCTCAGCTTTTGCAACTTCGTGATTTAGGGTTTAGGGTTTTGGGTTTAGTAGGGTAGATACATTGCTATATGTATATAATGTATAGTATAGAACCTATAGTGTGAAAGATAGGTAGTACTCGAAAAGTGGAAACATGTGATAATGTACTACTACTACTACTACTACTACTACTACTACTGCAGCTGCAAGATTGTCTTTTTATGTCGCTCAGAGCATTTTTAACGCCATTTGTGAATATCTGAATATCTATGCGTACACTTAGACCGAATATGACCCGTATGCTAACCCTTCCAGGCAGCCCTTATCGAAAGCACCTATGGGAAACCCTGACAGTTACCCTCATACTTACACTAAGACTTCCAGGAACCCCTTCTAGTACCCTGATAATTCCCTAATCTGAAAATGCCTTTCTCGGAGGGAGGACCGGGCTCAAAGTTTTGCTGAAGAGCTGCGGCCGAACGCATGTAGATACAAGGAGGACGAAATATCTGCACCTTCTTCCGAAAGGGTTTCAGGTTGAGAGCGTGGGATGCGGGTTTAGGACTCACCCGAAACCCTAAACCCTGAACCCCGCGAGTTCTACCCAAACTTGGGCTCTACGTCCTCTTGCTCAGGAGACTCGTGCCTGACAGTTCACTGAAGATCAAGACACGCTGCCAGTCGTGTGTTTCTGGGATAGAAGCTTTGCGTAGCCCGAGCCATAGCCCCGGCTGCATTTTGCTAGCCGATCCAAGAGCCTGGACCACGACCGCTACTTCAGACGCTACCACTTTCAAACCCTAAACCCCTAAACCCAAAACCCGTAAACCCCAAACTCCAAACTCCCAACCCTAAACCCTAAAAGCTGGACGCCCTTTCAACCCTTTCAGCCCAAGTTGCGAAATCCGTAGCAGAGCGGCCAGAACATCCTTGCGGAGGCTCGCCATCAGGGATTAGGGTCTATGGTTTAGGGGTTTAGCGTGTAGTGTTAAGGGTTCACTATTCTTCAGATTACGACCATTACCAATGTAATTTGGCCTTGGCATTCCGCCCGTCTCAGATTCAGTAGAGGTCCAAGAAACACAGTGACGTGCAGAAGTCTCGAGCCAATCGACCACCTGCAGACGATACAAATACTACGAGACTCAATTTTTAGATTCGGTTTCGTCTTGGACTAGATGTTCTAGGGTTTTAGGGTTTAGGGTTTAGGGATTAGGGTCAAGGCTCTAGGGTTTTAGGGTTTAGGGTTTAGGGTTTAGGGTTTAGGGTTTAGGGTCAAGGTACCAGGGTTTTAGGGTTTAGGGTTTAGGGTTTAGGGTTTAGGGTTTAGGGTTTAGGGTTTAGGGTTTAGGGTTTAGGGTTTAGTATAGGGTTTGGGGCACGGGAAGTCGTAGAAGGGCTGGTGGTCTGGCAGCCGGGACTCTCCAAGACGGAGATATCGAAGCAGAAGGTCGTCACAGCCACGAGCACATCGTCCTCGCTCGCAGCGTCCTGCGCCAGAGATTAGCAATCCGGAACCAGTAGTAGTAGTAGTGGTAGTAGTAGTAGTAGTAGTAGTAAGTAGTAGTATAGTAGTGTTGATGCCCTAAATCCTGCATGACTTACATCATCGCTCATATCTCATGTCGCATTGTCCACTTCCCCGCAACCCCTCAGTTTCAATGTTGCATCTCCATGGGGTCATGCAGGATTTAGAAACGTTGCTGAAGGAAACCAGCTCAACAACCACTAGCAACAACATTGCACAAGGCGAAGCTCAAAGGAAACCTGCTCAACAACTACTAGTAAAAGATTGCACAAGGTAAAGCCACATAGCACTAGCGCACAACCATAAATCAGTAAGTGACAAGGGTGAAGACAGATCAAAGAATCAGTGAATGTACCCCGAGCCTCTCAGCACTAGACCGGACACCTTGCGAACGATCGCGTCAAAGGCATGCAGCACATTGGTCACAGCTCCAGCAGCGACTCGAACACCTTCGGAGCAGAAAAGTCCTACAACTTAGATAGATTCAGACTACGGTTGATGGTATATAAATCCTGCATTACCCATAATAAGGAATAGACCATAATTCCCATAGTTTAGGGCCCTTAAGGTAATGCAAGATTTATATCACCAACTGTATCAACCCTAGGCCCCGGGCCCCGGGCCTTAAAATTAAACTGGGCGAGGCCCTCCACAATACAAGGATGCTGCGATTTTGCTGCGGGCCTTTAGTTTCTAAAGTTGCACTATGTGATATGTTTATATATAACACGTATAGAAATACGCATGTATGGTGTTTATGTGTATATATATATACATACACACTATGTGTTATAAACTTACATGATAATATATATATATATATATATGTATATATATATACACATAAATACATACATACACTTTTTTGATGCATTACTTGCTTGCTTACTTACTTACTTACTTACTTACTTACTTAATAAAGTGACTATTTTGTTAATTACACCAGCATTCCAGAAGTCTGTACCAAATGCCTGAGAGGCGGCTCATGGGGGTGAAGTTGTCCTGTAAAGGTCTTGGAAGGGATCCTTCTTAGAGGTCCTGGTCCTTTTAAGGTCCTTTAAAAGTTAAGGAGCTGTGTCTGTTGAGGGTTTAAAGGGCTTTTGGACGGATTGTGGAGTGGTTGCCTTAGGGCCCCCTACTCTTTCTTGGGCAATCTGCAGGTCTTGTACTTGGAGGATCAGGGGACTTAGTGAGTAAGGTTATAAGTACCAACATTGGGGTTTATAAATCACTAGAATCACTATATAGAAGTATACCTACCTTATAACCCTAGTTACTAGTCCCATTATTCAAGGCCCAAGCACAACCCCTTATAGATCCCTTATAAAACCCCGGTAAGGAAGCCTTTAAGCACAGCTACATTATATCCCACGTTGCTACGTTCCCTGATCTTCGAAGTATGGGTGCTTTCTGGGAGCCCCAGACCGCGACTTCAAGATTGCCATCGCTGGTGTTTAGGGTTTAGGGTTTAGGGTTTAGGGTTCAAAACACCGACAGGATATCGGTTTTTGGGTACCGAGGCGACAAATACCTATGTGTATATACATGCGTCTCTTCCAAGGTCGCAGCTTTCGACAAGGAATTCGGTTGGGGCAAGCTTCAGGATCTAATGTATCTTATATAGGGGCCTTAATAATTCGAATAGGGTCTTGGGGCTCCGTATTATTAAAAGTATTGTATAATATACCCCAAAACCTGATGCGAAAATGCTTAGCAAACCGACTTCAAGTCCGCACACACCCCAAAACCTTATTCTAATTATTCAGGCCCCTATATTAATGTAAGGGCCTCAACTACAAGACTTCAGTTTCGAGGGCGTTCCACAAAACGCATACCAGGCGAACCGAGGCAGATGCTAGCGCCGACCCTGCCTTTGGGTTTGCCTGTGGAGCCCGATGTGTAGATCACGTAGGCCAGGTGGCCTGGGGCCTCCGGACTCGAGGGATTCCGAAAAACGGAAGGGAAGGAGGGGGGGAGGGAGTCCCTTCTTGAGTGTGAGAAGGCATCAAGCTTAAGGGTTGTAGGGTTTTAGGGTTTAGGGTTTAGGGTTCAGGGTTGTCTGAAAAGTGAATGGCTCCGCTTTCGGACGTCTGCTAATTGGGGAGTCCATACCGAGGGCCCCTGCTTGCCTAGAATTTTCGGGGCCCTTCCGGCTCTCTTCTCCCGGTCAAACTCGGTGAGGACTTTGGGGGTTATGGGGGTTCTGGGGTTTAGGGTTTAGGGGTTTAGGGGGTTTAAGGGTTTAGGGTTTAAGGGTTTTGGGGTTTTTTGAGGCGGAAGGGCTTTGGTCCCAGAAGCTCTACTCTGGAACCTCTATAGGGCTTGGGGATTAGGGTCATGCAGGGGCCTGAAGAATCAGAATAAGGCTTTTAGGCTGCTTGATAGTATAATTGTTACAAGGAACGCCCAGGAATAATTTTGGTAATTAGTTAAGCTTCTGATAAGTTTACCCACACCCCAACGTTGTACCTGTCACAAGGCGAAGTGATTTATCTACTCAGACACTCAGAAGCCCTGCTTCGAAGTGATCTGCTAGCATGAGATCCGTGGTTGGGCTTCTGGGATATGGGGCTTCGACAGATTCACTAGACTTTGGACAGCAATGAACTATCCAGAAAAGGAATTTGGTTATCCCTATCAAGCCTTAAACCCCGGCTATCATACGATACCCTCCGTGCAAATCGAATTCTCTCAGCGACGGGCTTAGGGGTTTAAATGTGAACATATGTTGCCTTCGTCTGGGCACTGCATCAAAACAACAGAAGTTTTTATGCAGATTTTTGTGCACAATGAAGCGCCGAATCAAGCATCGTCACAAACTGGTGCAATCAAACAATAACTGGGCCGCCTCTTGACAGAACTGAAAGCCAGGGAGTCACATGGCCATTCTGATGCACGGTTGGTATTCTTGTACATGAACTGCGAAGCTTTAGACCCAGCTGCCCAGAACGCTTCCTCAACTTTTGAAGCTGACGCACATCAGCTAGTGCATGCAGATAACAAGACAGAAGTGTCTCTTGAAGAGTCAAGAAACTTGCGGACTGTTTGAAACTGCCGCGGCCTCTGTGGCAGGTTCGGAGAAGGGTGCCGGGCCGTCCTTCTCCAGCTCACCGCTGGGCCACAAAAGCCTGCATCTGCGTGAGGCCGAGGGTTTGCCGCTTGGGGTTTTGATCTAGGGTATGTAGGGTCAGGGTGGGGCGATCACGAAGGCGACTGCCACTGCTGCCACTTGCTGTTGCCACTACGGTGATGGTTCGAATGCGGTTTTGGGGTGTATTATCGCATAAACATAATCAAGAACCCCTAAAGAACTGCACGGCTCACCACTCGGACCCCGCTCCTCAACGTCGCACTCGAGAAAGTGGCAAGGTCCTGCGACCAGAAAACCATGAACCAGTCTGCCCCCATGCTTCCATGCTTGCTAGTAATTATAATATCGTACTCGTGTGGTAGTAGCAACTACATTCTATTATTCTATTCTAGTTTACTCTGTTCTAGTACTCCTGCTGCTGTCAATGCTCGCAGCGTGCTCATGCTTACTCTTCGTCCGGCTCTGGCGCCCAAAACCCCAAAGCACGAATCTCGAAGACCCATGTCCTACGGCTTTTCAAGAGAACGATCTCATGAAGCATGGGGATCGACCTAGACAAACTCCGCTGAAGCCCTGAAGCGCAGAGCATCTTCAACTCTACTCTCACATTGAAGAATCAGAACAAGGGATGTACAATTTACCCGTACTTGAACGAAGGACTACAGGGGTATAAGACCTGAACCCTAAACCCTAAACCTTAAAAGTTTACTCTACATGCGCTCCAAACTGGGTCCTTGGGCTCTGTCTTCCGCTCTGCAAGGAGGAGGCACGCCTTCTCCGGGTAGCAGAGGAATTACTAGGGTTTAGGGTTTAGGGTTTAGGGTTTAGGGTTTAGGGGTTTAGGGTTACGGGGTTTAGGGTTTAGGGTTTTTTCTTCACTCTTCAAAGCGTTCTTAGTTCTTCGTGAATAGTCCTAGTCAAGAGTATGTTCGCAGTTTAACGAAGTACGAAGGATGACAAGATAGTGGGATGCGGCATCCATAGTCTAGGAATGTACCGTGCAAGCAGCACGAACCTTCGTAAACAACCCATGTGTATACGACAGTGGTTTTAGTACACGGACGCCGCAGCTGGGTGATCCAGGAAAGCCGGCATCTAACAGTTTCGGAACATGCCCATCGTGGCATGCAGCACTGTTGAAACAACATGCTTTACTAGCTGTGCCATGGTCAAGATGTAAGCTTCCTCAAGTCCACGCGCATGCAATGGCATCTGCATGGGCGAGTTGGATAAAATGAGACGAGATAAAAAGAGGCATCGGATCCTGCAATGGATTGCCATCGATTGCAATAGAGAAACATAGCTTTGGCCAGGTTTTGACCGAACTACGGCACAGGGATTTCGGGTTCAAGGTCCAGCTTTCATACCTGAGGCGACATGGTTTCCAAGCCATAGAATGAAATCAGTCCTATACTTCGTAGACGAATTCTAAACCCTAAACCGTAAACCCTAAACCCTAAACCCTAAACCCCTAAACCCCTAAACCCTAAACCCATAGATGTCCCGGCCCGGGTGCGCCTCTGAGTCTTCGAGCAGAAAGCGGAGGCGGGCGACCGGCTGAGAAGGCTCCAGAGGTACCTTAGGGTTTAGGGTTTAGGGTTTAGGGTTTAGGGTTTAGGGTTTAGGGTTTAGGCTTCGTCTTCCGAGCTTTGGAACATGTTGCTACTCTCGCTATTATCTATTAGTGTTATGATTGTACCATTATCTGCTAGTGATATGATTATAGACTAACCTTCTTGATATTGCTAGTGCTACCGTTACTTCTATGATTCTCCTGGTCTTTCAAACTTTGGAATTTGGAGTCTGAAGTGCAAGCCTGCGCTACTGCTCTGAGGCTTGGAAGTATGCTTCAACTAGGTTCTTTTTAAGGGATGTAATTTAAGTTACCACAAGTGGGATCCATGGTGACTAAGATGGCTTCATTATTTCTGTAACAGATAGTAAGTCCCTTAACAAGAACCCAGATAGCTACTTTGAACCACTCCCTAGATTCCGCATTCCAGATTGCACAGGTTGCAAAGAAACCTGAACCGGCCCGCAGCCAAGAACAGATACCTTATGCATACCTAGAATCCCATGCATGCATGTAAATCTAAATGCTCATGCGCGTAAGATGCATAGGTGCATATCATATGTCTACACACACACGCACACACACACACACACACCAACACACACACACACACACACGCACACACGTACATACCGATAGTGGGTGTGTGTCTGTGTGTGAGTTCGTCTTCGTGACTGGAAACTGAAGCCCTTGGGCCCTTGGGCTTGGTGTGCGCAGACTCGGATCACAACACCCAAACATTCGCAGCAGTCTTAAGCCGTTGGTTCATCGCCGTCATGCTCTTCATCATCATCATCATCATCATCATCATGATCATCATCATCATGATCATCATCATCATCATTGTCTCTTCAGCTTTCGTCTTCCTCCTCTTCATCATCTTCGTGACACTCGCGAGGGTCAACATCATCACCGCCGTCATCATGCAGCGGAGCACACAGTGTCATCAGTCATCAGAAGATGCAAGCCTCAGTAACCTCAACGCCGAAATGCACTAAACCCCTAAACCCCTAAACCCTAAAACCCTAAACCCTAAACCCTAAACCCCTAAACCCCTAAACACTAAACCCCAACACCCTAAACCCCGAAAACCTAAACCCCAAACCCCGAAAACCCTGAGCCCTAAACCGAAGCCCCTCGGTGGAAGTCAGAGTCGCATAAGCGGCGCCCGCATACCAAACACCCAGGAGAGCCATGGGCAGTGCAGGGCCTTTCTCGGTTTCGGCTTTTTTTTGGGGGGTTATGGGTTTAGGGTTTAGGGTTTAGGGCTTAGGGGTGTAGGGTTTAGGGTTCATGGTTTCAGGTTTTCGAGTTTGGGGCTTAGGGTTCAGGGTTTTGGGTACTGGGGTGGTTCGGGATCCTTTAAAGGGTTTTTCATGATGCTGAGGCTGAGCTTCTACAGGTTGAGGTGGCAAAGCAGCATCGTAGTTAGGCTCACCATTAGACGCATCCATGGCGGCACAGCGAATTGACCCCCTTTTTTGACACCACACCAGCAACGTGTAGCGATCTATGCTGCACTGGGGTTGTACAAGTGAGTGCTGCATGCGCTATCTGCTGTCGTGACCCAAGGCTTTCCTTCCGCAGCCGCCTTAGGCCGAAACATGTATCAGGACATAGCTGTCAAACTCCAACTGCTCCACAGTCAGGCTACAGCTTCTACCTCAAGAGCTTTCAACATCATGAGGGCTTCTTCTGCATCAACAGCTTTGGGTAGTAATTTATTAGGGGTTTGGGGCTTTGGGATCAGGGTTTTGGGTATTGGGGGCGGTAGGGATCCTTTAAGGGTTTTGGGTATTAAGTTATTAGCGGTTATGGGTTTGAACCGGGAAGGGTGCAAGACTCTGTTTGGGGCTTAGGGATCAGGGTTTTGGGTATTTGGGGGGTTAGGGATCCTTTAAAGGGTTCAGGGTCTGGGATATTAGGGGTTTTGGGTTTCAACCGGGGTTTGGGGTTTGGGAGGAAGGGTGCAAGACTCTGGGTTCTTGTTAACAGGTCTAGTTTAAGTTACCATAACCCATTTTACTTACTTTAGATCCCTACTATCTAAGGTTGAAGCCATGGGCCCCTAGTATGGGCCCTTAACCCTGGGATCCTTAAACACCTACTATATACCCTGTATTTACCCTTAAGGGTCCCTAGAAAGGCCTAAGGGTTCATATTAGGGGCCCATACTTTTAACCT
>CAJNDV010034372.1:1112-29165 GCA_905221635.1 Symbiodinium sp. CCMP2456 | reverse complement strand
CTACTAGGAGTACTACTACTACTACTACTACTACTGCAACTACTACTACTACTACTACTACTACTACTACTACTACTGCTACTACTACTACTACTGCGAGTACTACGACTACTAGGAGTACTACTACTACTACTACTGCAACTACTACTACTCCTACTACTACTACTACTCCTGGAGCCATTGCTACTAGTACTAGTACTACTACTACTACTACTACTACTACTACTACTACAACTACTGCTAGTAGTAGTAGTACTACTACTACTACTACTACTACTACTACTACTGCTACTACTGCTACTTCTACTGCTACTGCTACTACTGCTACTTTCACTACTACTTTTTCTGCTGGTACTACTGGTACAGTACCACTAGTACTACTAGTACTACTGGTATTACTAGTACGACGAGTACTACGCGTACTACGACGACGACTACTACTACTACTACTACCACTACTGCTGGTACTAGGACTAATACCAGGACTGGTACTACTGTTACTCGTCGTATAGTAGAATTAATAGTAGTACTACAACTACGACGACGACTACTACCACTACTACCACTACTGCTACTGCAAGTAGTACCTCTACGTTGTGGTAACAGCGGCTGTATAGTCGAAAGGTATACACAGAACCACCTCGGCCACGGCCGTCTGAAAGCCAGCCTGCACAACCTGTGCATCCAGTAGACGTTGTGTTGTGTTTTGGGGTTTGGGCTCGTGGTTTCGGGTGCAGCGACACTGGGATGGTAGCACTTAAAGGCCGAGGCGACACGGTACACGTCCCCCCCGGCTCGCAAATAGAATCTACTCACTAGGCACACATCCCCGTGATATCCGTGATTTTTCAAAGTGCAATTATCTGGAGCATCGGATTGACAAGCCGAACCACGAAGTGTGAAGGTCGGAGCCCAAGCCTGAAGACCTCAGCATCCTTTAGAAGCCCAAGCAGGGAACCCTGTAAGGGGTTTGGGGTCGGGAGTAGGTTATTGCGTCGCAGTGGAGTCAGTGGAGGCTTTGGGAAATACGGCATGATGTTAGGGTCTTGGATCGGACTCTAGGGTTTCGGGCCTTCCAGACTTCAGGGTTTCGGGTTGAAGGGGTAGTTTGGGGATTAAGGTTCAGGATTTGGGTTGGGCTCTGTGGTAATTGGAATGCCTCGTCTTACACAGGCCCGTTATGCCCCAAGGATAGGCACCCTATGTCTGGGTGCTTATCTTCAATGGGCAGCGGTTGCTGTCCCTGGTCGTCATTCGAGCATTTGCGATAGAGTGCTATCCGATATGTCATCCCTTTTGCTTATGCACAAACTCGCAAATATTCGCATGGGAAGGGGCCCGATATGAAGCCACCGCGGCAATACCATGCGTTAACCTGGATAGCCGCACAAAGGCACAAACCTCATGTGCTTCATGACGTTGAGAATCGGGACTGCTGCGCGCAGTCCAAGACATCCGAAAAAGACGGCAACGCCAACTGAAGCTGTTCTCAAGCCCGAAACAAAGAATCTGCCACTGCAAGAGGAAAGACCTGGCACACAAAATTCGAGGGCGCTGTCTTAGATCGTCCGAGGGGGTCTGGGATGAACTGCGATGCCTGGGCCGTCGTCTCCGAGTAGCCGTGGGACGAGATGCTCGGACTTTCCTGCTGCTTGCGGGCCCTCGACTCGAAATCCGTAAACTGTTAAACCCTAAACCTCTTTTTGGGTCTTGAAGCAACACCTAGATTGAGGTACAAGCTAAGACCCGAACTGTGTTTGCCAAGCTTTTTTGAGGCTTCTGCTTGTGTGATTAAGCTTCTCGTGTTTGTATTCCACAGCCGACATCGCACGGCAGGGAAGTAAGGGGGCCCTAACAAGACAGGCCCTTAACAAGTAGCTCTAAAAATAAACTCAAATCCATAGCTGCAACGAGATCCTGCTCGTGTGGAGCCCAAAAAAGGTGTATTCCGTGAATAGTGGGTATTGGGCTCCACGGGCAAACCCTAGATGCAGCCGGAGGTTACTAGAGACATAGCTGAGGGCTTCTAGAAGAAGGAGTACCTTCTGTGCTAGGTACCAGTAGCTAAACAGACAGGAACATGAACGACGGCCAGACTGCTTCTTCAGCACTCTGACGTTTGACTTTCCTGTGCATGGATGTGGACGGGCGAGAAACACCTGCACAGTCTGAGCTCTATGTAGAACATGCTAGAAATGTTCCTTTGTAACTTCTTGTGAGTCTAGTTGTCAAGCTTGTGAAATCGGGTTAAGAATGTGGGGTTCTTTGAGTCGTCCTGGTGATGGTGCCCATTCGCCCGCGCCTTCTGCAACGTCACCATGAACTGCCAAGGCATGAGAGCGATATGGGACTTTCAGAAATTTCAAGAAAAAGGGAACCCGCAGACGAAACCCCTAAATAGTAGGATCATTAATCTTAGAAACCCCACAAAAATGGACTTCATCCGGGTTTCGGTTGAAGCCTGCAGACTTGAAACACCATCCCGGGAAGCGAACCTTCGAAATCAGCACAGGGGCGGAATTCGCGGCGTCTGAAAGCGACCACACATGCGGATACACCCACAGACATGCACGTGCGCGCTAACGAACACTAAACCCGAAACCCACCCGCGACTTCAAGCTCGCTCTCTAAAGCCACCTTGCACTCCAGGTTATGAACGGGCTTGCTTGAAATCTCCAAGTACAAGGGTATTACTACATTCTGTTGCAGTTGAACACCTCCTTCGGCCTTCAGAAGTCTAGGTTTGTGCAGGGGGCAGTGAAGCTTCCAAGGATTGATCCCAAGGCTTTTCAAAAGTCGGAGGAGTAGGGCCTCGTGGTTCACGTTTAAGGTTCTAGTGCTGAGGGCTTAGTTTATGTAAGGTTGCCGGGCGTAAGGTGGTTTCTGAGGTTCTGGTGGTGAGGGCTTCGGCTTTAGGGTCACACTATACGTATGTGGGAAGTGTCCGACTTGATCAACTCTACCTTCCAAGAAAATGTGGCTTGCGCCTCCTGCCGGAGGTAATCGAGGCCTGTTGCAAACATAGCAACACGCATGGGACGTTCTAGGGGGTGGCAAAGCGTTGGGAATGCATCTTGGGGATACGCTCTTCCCAGACTGCTCCGTTGAAGTAGGTCTGTTGTGCAAATGGAATGTTTTGTCGGTGAATATGTAGAATCCGTGACAGGGGAGGTCCAGAAACGAAGGAACCCTGACGTAGATCGGGAATCCACAGGGTCCTGATTGTGATCATGATTGTGACTCTGATTACTATATGTTACTGTCACTGTCGTTATCACCAAAATCATGGGTGCTGTTACTGGCTATTCTAAGGAGCACCAAACAAGGTCCCTAGGCCCTAGTTTTTCGTCTTTGAAATTTTTCGACACACCAGACTCAACCTGAGTTCATCTCCACTGGACAGTCACACGGAGCAAGACATGCCTCAAACCCTAAACCTCTCATCCTAAACCTCTCATCCGATACCAGATATGAAAGGGGCCATGATAATTAGACTCGGGTTTTAGGGCACACTGAACTATAGTTGCCCCAGCACTGTATCGTTCAGACCCCTTGACGAGTTCGACCAACCTCCGCCCGCTTGGAGCCCGAGGGGCGTATCTTTGCATGCTTTCCACGATTTTCGGGGTGCTGTTACACGTACCAGCCGGCCAGCGCCGTGTCTTCCCCGCTTGGATGGAGTGGAGACGGCCAGGGGCACAAACTTCTTCTGGCCGGGGGTCTCGTCCAAGAACCAGCACAGAGACTTCTCCATGTTGAAGTCCGTGTCGGAGTGCACGGGCTTCGGCAGCCATCTCATCGACTGGCTCGCGACACGGTTCCAGGAAGGTCAAATTTGATGTAAGGTCTGAGTAAGCTCGGTCACTACTTGGGACCAAAGCTTGAGTGTGGGAGCGTCGGGTAGGGTATGAAGGTTTAAGGTTTAGGGTTCCGGATGTGGCTCGGCACTTGGGTAGCGTTGGTGAAAGGCTTGAGGTCTGAGAACCCGACCCAACCGGAAAAGGCCCAAATAACTTACCTTAACACCTTGAACCCCGGCAACTCTGAAGCGCTGAAATATGGAACTGCTGAAACCCTGACCTTAAACCTGCTAGGCCCTGGTCAGCCACCCAAAAGAAGTTCAATTCCTAACATGAACACAAACTCCAAAATCCCAAACACTGAATCCTATTCCAAAGCTTAAGCCTTACGCCTGAATGGAAGCCCCAAATGCAGGCTTTTTGGACGCTTTATGGGTATCCAAGTTGTACTAGATCGACGTCAAGCCCCATCCCCTGCAAAGCGCTTGCGGTACGCTTTTGAGCTCATAACAACGAGCCCGACAAAACCCAGTTTTTGGATTTTAGACAGCTCTGTAAACTTGCCCCATGACTTCCTATGAAGCATATTTAATAGTCCTTGTTGCTCGTATCCTCGCAAGAGCACCCACAATTTACACCCACCCATATTCATAGTGAGTCCGACAAACACTCACCAAAACCCTAGTAATGCACCCAGCGTCCTATGCAAGGCCTACTCCGACGCCCGATCTCGCGGCGCTTTCCAGGCTTTCGGTGCGGGAGTCCGCCTGGTAATTCCGAGGGAGCCCAATACCCCATCGTCCAAGAGGGTGGTAAGCCTTTACTTGAATCTACAAAGCATCTATATGGCTTGTTCATGCATTATCCTGAACTAAAGGGCATCGGGCTGTCTGGAGTTCGCATCGGGCCGCTGCATTGGTGTCACGAGCCTAGGGTTTATGGGGCTTCGTGTTCGGGGGTTTGAGTTTGGGTTTACGGGTTTCGGGTCGAAGGATTTTAGGCTTCAGGGGTTGGCAAAAGGTTGGTGTAAGGCCTTCTTACTGTTTGGTCGTTAGCCCACCCTGCAGCTGTAGTTGAATGGGCTGCGAAAATACGTTCTCTAGGTTCTCAATGTTCTTTGACAAGTCAAGGCTGTGGGATTCAGCTGGGCATCCACAGGTCAAGTGGCCTTGAAGGGCTGTCGCTTTAAGCTGTCACAAATCTGGTGCCAGAGGCTCGGTATTGGGTTGCAAGTTAGGTTGTTAAAGGTTGTTGTCGGATCTGGGAAAAACTGTTGAGTAGTTATCGGGCTCCAACTTGGGTTTTAAACAGGCAGATAAAGGATCTTAAATAGGTTTGGCATCTGCACAGGATGGCTATCGGGTTTAAATCAGATTGAGTGCTTTTAAGTGGGCTTCAAAGCTCCACCGTCGGGCACCTTCGGCTGGGCTTAAAGAGTGGTTAGAATTCGTCGATTCCCTAGTCGCCACGTGGATGTTGGCTGCGTAGGCCTTATGGTTACGAGTAACTTATTATAGTTTCCATTAATAGGGTACCTTTGACTTTGCTCACTGGCTCCAACTATCCTCCAAGCAGTCCTTCGATTCGCACTCCAGCCAAACTTTCTAAACCTAGACCCCTGTAGAATCGAGTGTCTCCGCAGCGTTACTCATTTTCAGGTTTTGGAATTGAGGGTCAAGGTTTAGAGTTTGGTCTCCGGATTTAGGATGTCAGGTCCATGGGCTGGCATCTCGCCCCGGTGCGAGGACTTCTCCCCACTGATCTGGGCTACCCGACCATTTTCTCGACGATGCATGTGGCCACAGGAGAAGTGTCTGCAGGTTTTGAGGCCCTAAATCTGTTGCACGCACGGGCGTGATGATGAATAACCTGCTGTACCGCGCGGGGGTTCATGGCTTATTAGGGGTTTAGGGTTGACTGGGGCTGGCTGCGTGTAGGTTTGGCTGGCTAGTTGTTGCATACACTGAGCCGAGCACACTCACTGTTCGTGAGCACTGGGCTGCCCATGTCCAGAGATTATATGATGAAAAGCATACGTTTGGACCTGGAAAAGCCACGTCCGTTCCATGCAGGGGTTGTCGCCGCATGCCGAACCTCCGTGACGAGGGAATACTCGACTAGACCTTATGCAGATGCTCAAGTCTGCATCACCATCACCATGAGTGCCGAAGCACGCACAGGCAGCCTCATGGCCCAAACCTGCAAGCCCCAGAAGCTAAACAGTCAAAGCGAGCAGCTCAATGACATTGAAACGGAAATCCTCAGCAGTTCCGCTATTGAACTGAACCCGAAACCCCTGAACTCTTCACCCCAACCCGATCTTACCTGTTTGATCCCGGAGCCGAAGAAATACGCATAGCTCGCACCCCGAAGAACAAACAAATTACGCTTCAAGGGTCAAGGGTACCAGTAACTTGCCAGAAGCGCTGAATCTGGCTTTTCGAAGCGCGGAGATTCAGAGCTCTCCTTTATGGGCGCAGTTGCCTGCGAGCTTAAGCTTTGGGGTCTTTCAGAAAACAAATCTTAATGCTTGCCCTGGTGCGGATCTCTAAAGTAGAGGGGAGTTGCAACAATCCAAACCCCCAAGCCCACCCCCAAGACTATCACGTCTCAAAAGCGCAAATAAGGAGCTAGTCAAAGTGGTTGTAGCCCCAACCAAGTACTCCTGTCCTTGCATACCGCAACCCTAAAACTGGAATCCTGAAATCATAATTACTCTCGACGCTGAAATCCGTAACTCAAAACTCTAAATACCCCTGAACCGGCACTGGCCACCTTGAACCGGAGCCGTCAGACAAATCCCTTCCGAACCGCAGCCCTAGTACACTTTAGGCTTTTCGGATTTGGCGTCGTTTCGGCAATGCTAATTCACCCTCCAACGTGTTCAGGATTTAAGACGGACTGAGTTTCAAGCTGCTTCACAAACCCGAAATATGCGACATTAAGGAAGATATCATCAGTGGCATAGATAGTGTGGCGTGCCTCAAACTCAACAACGCTCAAGCTCTGAAAACGCGTCAGTTTAAACTACTACAGTAATACAATACCTTCATTTATTGTAGCGCCAGGATTTGCGTGCGGCGCCTGAATCAAAGTCTAGATCTCGAAAATGCATAGTCCTTCCGCCCTGTTTCGCGATCGCCGGGTCTGCGCACGCAAAGAAAAAAGACCGTGGATTCTAAGCAAAGGCCGAGGTGAATCCCTTCGGGAGAGCCCCCTCGACTGCCATGCGTGCCGGCTCAACCCTTTTCCTAAACCTCTTGCTAATATTAGATTATTAGATCAGATCAACCGCTAAGCTCCTCAACCCTAAACCTTGAACTTAAGTACAATTTAGGATGTAGGGGCACAGTGAAAACCCGCAAAGCCGAGCAACAAATCACCCAAACTCCCAACCGTGAGCCCCTACACCCCCCAATTACTCGAGCCTGGGCATACTGCTTCTTCAACCCTACACCCCCAAGCATCCAATCTTATATTATTCGCAATGAGTAAGGAATTCATATGCCATAGTATTTTTGTTCCCATATCAGTGAACTTCATAAATGTGACCTCAATGTGTGGTAGGGTTTATCCGTCGACAGTTTGCCCTCGTCACTTCTGTCTGCTTTGAAAACGTGGAACGTAGACGAGTGGTGAATAGGTAGGTGCAAAGTTGCTGCATCGGGCCCGGGCCAGAGGTTGAGGGTCCAAAAGATCTTTGCAAAGTCAATGATTCGTAGCTCTTTTCCTCGGGTAGAATCGGCTAGAACTGTGAGGACAGTAGCATGACAATACTTCTGAGCGCTAGCTACGGTGACTGTGAGCATGGCACTTGCACCGGTCAATCCAAGCCTAGTTGCCCGATGTTCTAGAACGGCACAGTGTCCTGCATGGAACGAAGATGTGCGCGTGCGCTTTCTTGGGGCCAAGCTGTACACACCCCGGGATGTGTGCGGAATTCGCGAGGCCTCGATTGAACTATGGTAGGATTCTGGTCTGAGCAAGAAAGCTGCTTTCTTTGCATGGCTACACCAAACTGTGCTCCTGCCAATGGGCCTGTCGCATTGAACTCTTTATCCGAGTATGCTGCAGGGCACAGTGCTGATCCATCAGCATTTCTTGACGAAAGGTGCTGTCTAGGTGCAGTAGGTGTGCGTATATACATATGTATATGTATATTATATATATATATATATACACGCATACACACACAGACACACACACACACACACACTCTAGCGTTACTGATGTTCTTAGCTGGGTTACAATTGTTTACAATGCTTAGTTATTTCTGCCTGTTTGTATGGATACAACGCTTGGGACTGTCTGCCCTTACAGTGTTACTGTTGCACCAAAATGTTTTGCTGCGTGACTGACATGTTGACATGATAGTGTATAATACCATATGAGTCCATGATGCCACGTCAGATTGCTGATGGGATGCAGTCACTGTCTTCGTGAACAAGAATTCGACTTTAGAATAATCCTCGGACGGAATTGGAATGCAATGCAAAATGACGAGGTCAGGCAGCAAATCGTGGCGAGGGTAACAAGCAATGCCCGATGTTGGTTCACCCGTTGCTGCCGTCCCTAAGAGAATTTGCATGCGAGTCGAGATGCTGAATAGCTAGCATCCAAGCAACCGTGCATATCTCAACATCGGCATCCAGTTTCTGGAACGCCCTGGGCAACGTGGCTAGACGTTGCAAGAGCCTGCCGGCTGTTGTGGCCATTGGCAAGCGAGCTGCATCTGATGGCCCTCTCTCAGACTGTGTCAGAGTCTGGCATGCTTGAAGACAGTTGTGGCCCTAAGTTGACCTTTGGACTAGCGGCTAGCGTATATTCGCGGAGGTGCGAGATGGGCCACCTGAAGCAGAAACCAGTTTGCAGGCCTCATCTCGGAGAAACAGCCCTGAAAACCTAAACCCACAAACTATCTGAAACTCGTTTTATCTCTGAACAAAACTCAGTCGGGCAACAGGCCCCATGAAACCCCTGATTGGCTCATAATTGGGATGGGGAAATCCTGTTTTGCCAGCTGTTTTCGAAAGCAATCCTTCGAGGGATGACTCACTAAGCCGTAAAACGCTCCAGCTAAGACTTTTCAGGGCTTCACGGGATCTCCGAATCGCTCGCCAAGAGGCTGCAAGTGCCTCTTACTCCAAGCACCTCGGGCCACCAACATTTGGGGGCAATCGCAGCTTAGGGTGACAAGGTTAGAGTCCAGCAGGGTTATAGGGAGGTTGAGAGTACCCCTAGCCCCTTACTAAAGTAGTTCCTTTTTGGGGTTCATATCTAGAATCCTATAAGGTAACCCCCAAAAGGAACTACTATGGGGACTACTATGGGGACCTATGAGTATTTGCAATTTGAAAAAAAGGGGTTTCGGGACTTTGGGTCCTCGGCATCTCCTTCGTAAGACCGGGAACTTTCCAAGCAGAGCCCAACATCCCTAAGACACAAAGCCTAAGCTCATGAACTCCTGCTGCCCAAAAACTCGTGACACCAAGGCCGCCAGGTTCAGGGCGTCTCCAGAAAACCGTGTCAACAGAGTTCAATATGAGGGATCCGGGTTCGAGATGACGGTTAGGGCTAAGGGTTTACAGAATCGGGCTTAAGACTGTCTGGACTGCTACGTAACCCAAGGGTAGGATCCTGATGTGTAGGTGGGGCCCTGCAGCTTGAGGGCAAAGGCCTAGAGTGCTTCGGTATCGTGCTTTGTTCCGTGTGTTCCCGTGGTGTAAGCACTGGGCCCGAGACTCGAAACCTTGTACTCGACGCCTCATCCCCAATACTGATTACCAGTGTCGCTGCACGTTTTCTCGAACTCCGACCTTGTTCAGTCAGAAACCCTGAGACCGAAAACCGTTACTGTAACCCTAAACCCGCAAAACCCCTACCACAAGCCTTCAACCAAAATTCCGAAAAGCGAAACCATGAACCCCAAAACCAAAATCTACAGGCCAGCGCACCTCTCGCCGGTCGCCTCTGGTGTTGAGGCGGACGTTGACGGAGAGGAGCTTGTGCTGAATGTTGCCTGGAACCGTTAATCTCGTCGGGTTTCATGAGGATCATAGAGCGTATTGTAGGGCGTTCTATGGCACGAAGACGAATCACGAATGATTGAAATAATTGAAATATGACTTCAAAGAACACCGGAGTCTAATATGAAGAGAAACCTGCCAAATCTCTACCCCTGATTTTAAAGCACCCCCCATCCCTGCGCGTTCGTAGGTATATCAACTGCTGCGCCTCGACGACTGAGGGTCTTCTCCCACGAGCGCGCGCGATGGCTGCGCTGTCCGTTGCTACGGCATCCTAGGCTTGGAAGGTACACTGTTCGGGCCGTCGAGGAGAGGATTTGCGAGCAAGCTTCAAGTGATGAGAGATTAGTAGCAATATGGCTGCTTCACCTGCTGCTGCCTGCCCTTGTGATGCGCAATGTTGCTGTCATTGCTTTGCTGTCGTTGCAACTGCTGCTACAGTTCGTCGCTGACTTTGTTTTTGATGCCGCAGCTGTCAGTCTTGAGACAACTGTCATCATCCAAACTGCTCCTAAAACATTCATGCCCATACCCATTATTGGCGAGCTAGAGCTTAGTCGTTATTTAGTTGGCCTTTTCTGTTGCTGCGTACAGCAGAATCAGAAACTCCAACAAACCTGGCCCTGAACCTATATACCCAAACTGCAGAACCTAAGCTGCAGTCGGTGCGGGATTAAAACCCTACAAAAGCCCGATATAAACCTCTATACTCAACACCCCGACCAAGCCAGCCTGGGAATGCGGGTTTTGTTCACGTCTGGTGAAGCCTAAAGCCTCAGGGTCACCTAGGGGCAACTTTTGGGTCTTCCATTCTCGTCTCCGAGCGTGCCAACCCCTATGTTATGTAGAGCCCCGAAGCCCGGAAAGAACTTCGAAGCTCAGCCCTTAAATTCCTTAGTCATGAGATGCTGTAGCAGCCGAGGCGCTGAGGCCCTGGTGGTGAGGACCTGGCGCGGAGGGATCGACTGAGGCTTCGGGGCGAAGGAGTGGAAGCAACCCATGCGGTGGCCCATGCCGAGCTTTCCTTGTGAGAATCTGCATTCCTAGAAGCTAAGTAAATGACAAAGTAATGAGACCCTGTTTCAGTGTCTGAAGCTTGGGTTATTGAGGCAAACTCCCATCACGAAAACACAGCCGTAGATTGTTTTCCTGACTGCTGTGTCCGCTTGCCTGGTTTTGCAAGATTCTCAAGGCCGTTCTGCGTTGTTGTTGACATCAGTCTTCGTTGCAGTTATTGCTCACCAGAATACGATGACTCGTTCTGCTGCGCCCACTCCTGCGTAGCGGACGAAGGATTTCGTCGCTTCGAAGCACGAGTGCAGCCCAAAAGGCTGCTGGTATTTGTGGATATGGTATTGCGAGGAAGGCGTGTACTTCCATCCCAGTGTAAGCCATCATCACGTTGACACTCATCATAACAAATCCACCATCACCAACGGAACATGTGGAGGCCACCCGGATGATTCGAACCGGACAGGTTGGCGGTGAAAGCTTTAATGCAAGACATGAGCATCGTTTCTGGGGTAGGGTTTGGGGTTTCCGAGTTTATGGCCCCAAGACACGCATGTTAACCCATTATAAAGCTACGAGCGCGCATTTCTCAAGGGTTCACCGCGAATTTTGGACCCTTTGGAGTCTGGGTAATGCGCCTGGAACCCTACAACGCCCGAGACAACCCTTATGAAGCCCCTGCTAAACCATGATGGCACCCGATAACCATGTCTGGCCGGTGCCTGGTTCCTGATGCTATTCACCGACTTCGGCACCATGATACTCCTGCTGGGTTAGGGGCTGCGTTTCAGGAGAGGGGGTTTAGCAAACCGTTTAGGCTTAAATCGCTTCGCTCTCTTTGTCGTGCTTAAGGAAAGCCTGAATAGCGCAGGATGTGGGCAGTTGATTGGGTTTCTGAGACGGTCTAGGGTTTAGGGTGTCTGCAGGGCAGCCTGTAGGGTTTTACCCAACATCCTGCACTAGTTTTGGAATGCCCCAAACTGTTGGAGTCATTCTACTTATCCCCAGCTATTGATCGGTGCTCCTCCTCCTCCTCCTTCTCCGGCTTCTCCTACTACTTCTTACCATCACGGTCCCTCTCGCCACCAAAATAGGCTGGACAGTGGCGAACCGTGCAAGCGCACTTGCATGTCATGTGACCTTCTGTCA
This sequence comes from Symbiodinium sp. CCMP2456, assembly GCA_905221635.1. Taxonomy (NCBI): domain Eukaryota; class Dinophyceae; order Suessiales; family Symbiodiniaceae; genus Symbiodinium; species Symbiodinium sp. CCMP2456. The sequence goes on along the minus strand of CAJNDV010034372.1, from coordinate 17,179 downwards.
AATTGTGGCCAATGCCCACAACCCCACACGACCTGCTTCATAAGGAAACACATAGAGGCAACAAGAGGATCTCGATGTAGAGCCTTATGTGTCGCCGTAATGGCGCGCTATGATCCCTGACGCGAATTTGTAGCTTATGGACTTTGCAGAGGTGCAAGCGCCAGGTATAGGATTCAGGGGCTGAGGGTTACTGCTTCTTAGTGCACAATTCTGCTTCCAGAGAATGTAGCGATGTCTCTGCGGATGCCCACGAAACCCAAAACCCACGAAGAGGCTTAAGTCTCGAAGTGTCAGCTGAGCACCAGGCCCGACATCGTGGCTGCTGTTTCGGCGCATGCGATCCTGAATAAGGAGTGCAGTGTTTCAACGGGGCAGCTAAGAGCTCGATACATGCTCCACAACCACCCTCAGCCAAAAGCGGAAAAAACACCAGAACGAAACCCCAAGTGCTGAAATCACGGTGTACTCCGTATTACACTTTATGACTAGTGCTTGCAGGCACCCGTATTCAAATCTGCCAGGCGCGCTATTCAAAGAGCTACTCAAGCCCCGTAAGCCCGAAGCCCCGATGCCGCAGATTTCAAGCCCTCCTTTGAGTCCGCTGCCCTGAAGCTGTGTGATCCAGGAAACTGAGGAAGAAACTGAGGAAGCCATGCAAAGAAATGGACCAGCGACCGAGGGTCGTGGGTTTCACTGTTCAACATTAGAGCACGAGGTTTCTGGATTTGTTTCAGAAACCCCGGGCCCTAAACCCCAAGCCCCAAACCCTGAATCATTGAAGCCCGAAACATTAAACCCAAACCATTAACTACGAAGCTAAACCGCGGGCTCTTACAGCGGGTCCTCCCTGCCGGTGTAGGAGGCCAAGGACGGTCGGCGACTCGCTTCCTCATATCTTCGCTTATGGTACTTAGCTCTCGCGTTTCTGTGAATAGGCTTTTCGAGTTTGGGGCTCCAGGTCTCTTGAGGACTAAATAAATGTTCTTAAACTGCCTTTTGTTGCCTTTGAAACGTCGCGCTTAGGGGTTTCGGGATTTTGAGGCTTCATGGGCTCAAGGTTTGCAGCTTCGATGCGTGGACGGTTTTCCTGTTGTCGGGCTCAGGGTTTAGGGTTTCAGGGTCTTAGAATTGCTGCGGTGTAGGATCTAGGGTTTTGGTGTGTTTAGGGTTCAAGGCTTGGGATTTTGGATTCTAGGCTCACGGTTTCAAGGCCAACGGCAGGTTCGATATTAGGCTTTGGCCTTTGGGTCTAGGGCTTGTGCCTAACTCAAGGCTTCTTACGGTCTAAAGATGCTTGGAACTTACACTAGGTCACAGTTAAAGGGTTTAGGTTAGGATGAAAAAATTCTTTCGGGCCTGACGCACTGAAACAATCCCAATCTTTGTGCAGCAGAGTCTCCGCGCCGCCGTAACCTCCCCGGTAGCCTCCGCTGAAACTGCCGGCGTAGCCGCTGCTGCGCCCAGGGCCCTCCAGACAGAGCTAGGTCTGAAAACATCTAGAGCCGTTCAAACACCCTCGAATCCTAGACCGTGAGGCAAGCCCAAACATCCGCGATTACGAACTCAGAGACTCCAATATCCCTCACCTAGGAATATTCCTTCAATCCGATACTTTCGAGGAAAGTAAACAAAGCCCCATGAGCTCGTCCATGAGTAGGAGCCCCTTTAAAATACTCTAATCGTTCTTTGTTCATCTCTTGAAAGGACTATCCTAAGCCCCGAGCTCCCCCAAACCCCACAAAATCCAATGCAAGACCACAAAACACCTCTTAAAGCCTGTGCAACCATGTAATCCCTTCCCCCTAATATTAAACACCCCCCGAATGTAAAAACTGCCGGCCCCCGGAAATTAGCGGTTTCCGACCCACAATTGAAAGTTAATGAAAACATTAGTGGGGGCCGAGGGATTGTATGGTCTTTGAATAGAGCCAAGACTACAGTAGTACGAAACCAAAAGGACCAGAGCTTTAGGGTTTAGGGGTTAAGAGCTCAAGGCTTAAGGCAGGCTGACTGCCTTGTCTACAACCGGAACGGTGGCGCAGCAATCGGTCGTTGTGTTTTGGACTTAATTAGGGCTTAGGGGCTAAGGTTTCAGGCTGTAGGGCTCTTAAGGCTTAGGGCTACAGTCTACGGTAATCCGACTCACGCCCGGATGCGCCGGAAACCCCCCTAATATATAAACTAAACCCCCGGATTTGAATTTTTATATAAGGGACCGGGGGGGGTGTTTTAATACTAGTGGAAGGGATTACAACCATATTGCCAACTCGTGCCTGCAACTCCTCGTCCCCGGCTTTGGGAGCCCCACCAGGCATCCGGACCTGCTGCTCATGGTCAAACTTCCAGCATAATGTCATCAGAGATAGCTCTGTGGCCTGGTATTTTGACAAAATCGCGTTGCAATACTTAGAAGACCTTTGTATCTACGCTTGGGCTTGACTTAATTTTGGGTGCCCGGCACTGCGACCGGCGGATCCTGGCCGGCCCGACCCATTTGGCTCGCCGAAAGGCCTGCGCTTTACAGAAACCCCTCTTGTCGGCGTCCTTCTGCTGAGATATTACTAGTTAAAACAAGTAAGTTGTGCATGTATATATGTCGTCAAAATTTGATGGTTCAGGGTTGAGGGTTTCCCCTGGGGTTCGGCTTCTTTCCCTGTATGAGGGTCCCAAGGAAATTAACAGTCAAAATCAAAGTCCTGAATGATGGTTTTTGAAAGTTTTGAAAGATGGTTTCGGGTTGCTACTACAGATGAGTTTCAGGGTTTAGGCTGGCCTGCGGGTCCAAGCATAACGAGCAACACAAGGTTTAGTGCTCCCAAGCGTTGAGGCTGCTGATTTTCGAAAATTCCGTCACTGACCCCGAGCAACGAATTGCAACCCCATCCCTCGACCCTAAAAACTATAAAACCTAGAACAATGAGATTAGGACCGGAATACCTCCCGCGTCTTTATGTTCAACTTTATGGCCACTGCTGCAACTGAATCCACGGATTATAGTTCTGCTCCAGGATCCTTCCCCCAAAAATATTTGCTCCTTGCTCCTAGACTGACCGCACCTCGATGGTTTACGAGATCTAAAACTAGTTTCGACCCACAGAATCGTGTCCCTTTGCGGGCTCCATGTTTAGATCTTTGAGAGGTATGCACTGTCCGGATAAGACGCCTCGAAAGAAATCGAACAAGAGTCAGCTGGTGAAGTCAACGGCAAGGAAGACACCAATGTATAGTTGCATCAACGACAAGCAAGTTAAAGGCTCGTGTCAAGCGCATATGAAAGAAAAGTTAACCTTACGGTCTTACTAATGTTTTCCTTGCTTAAGTATCATGCTGTGATGCAGCAATGGTTCGTGGATGACACATATTTCAAGCTCGGTGTGTGTGTGCGCGGACACCGAGCGCTGCTAGATTCTAGATTAAACAACATCAAAGCAATGCTTCCCTTGCATCATCGTGCAGACCGTGAACTTGTGACGCGTGAACACAGACACTGCACACCGCTCATCTATGACATATGCCGATGTGTTGTAGAAATGATCGCCTTGCCAGTTTACAGAGTCCAAAACCGTCGCATGTATGTGTGCTCCTGCTTCAACCACTGCTGGACGACTGCTGCACCCATTCGGAATGCGTGTCTGTCAGATTCTCATTGTGTTTATCGGTATACAACTTTTGGTCAGTTCCAGGGCCACACAGCTAATTCACCCCTAACTAAACCCCGAGGCTGCACACCCTAGACCGGCAGAGAAGAACCCTTTCGCAAGCCCGAGGTCTCCGGAGGTTGCTACATGCGGATGGGCCACGGGGTTCCTCCTTGGATCCCTACCTGACCTTCTAGTCAGGATTCAGGGATTAAGAGCCTGAGGTGTAGAAGTGCAGACGCAGAGGCACATTGTCCTCTGCCATCGTGAGGGTTTCATACTGGCTCATGGGTTTCTGAACCAACGTCGCCATACAAGAGATCCTACTAGTTACTGGTCAGGGTCAGCACGGGGTCCCGTTTTGATGCCAAAGCTACTACGAGACTCACGATAACTATAATACAAGTAGCCGAACTACAAAAATAATAGTGTTTGATCCCGCCGGCGTTCACAAAAACGTGACAATGGTCATAAGAGTGACCATAGTAGCAATATGTAGCAACAGTGTTAGTCAAATATTACCTGCCTCAAGACGATAAGCTCCAGTATTCTGCCTACCTTTGTTCAAAATCTTAGGCTGCCAGTCTCTCCATGCACTTGGGGACGTTCCGACTTATGGAAGCCCGCAAGGATCCCTAGCTACAAGGATCCTCACGCCACTTCGTGAGGGAACCGAAAAATGACAAAAACAATTCGGGGTAAGTAATTTCTGAGACACCAAGAACCGGCAGCCCGGGAGCTCCAACGCCTCGAACCTTGACGACCGGACAGCCTCGAAATCCGAGTCCCGGAAGGCCGGTGTCAAGTTCACAGGCGAAGACAGCTTCGAAGGTGCCACAGATGAGGCACCGCAAGTCCGTTCTTGGACTCACCAACCCTACCAAAGATCAGCCAGATTCCTTGAACCCAGTATCACGAAGTCTATTGTTCAATCCGACCCCAGACATTCTCCGACCTTCAACCCAGTGTCCAAGCCCTAAACCCCTGCACCGTACGTAAATCCTAACAGCGGCAAACGCTGAACCCGAACCCCATCAAGGCCGCGCCCTAAACGTAAAGATCCATCAGCTAGGCGCCTGGGAATGTGGACAGCTCCTTGAATCAGTCCATGGGTCACCTCCGTCAGGCAATGCAGTTGAAGGTTCTGTTTTTGGCCGTGATACCAAATCCCGCCTTACGTTAGCTAGCCCAGAATTCGGGATATCATATGGTACGAAGACGACGACTACTACTACGACAACTAGTTGTTGTGAGAATTGCTGCAGGTGCAGTTGCTATTGTTGCTGCCGTCCCCGCAGGCAAGAGACTCTTTCAAACTAGCTGGTGCAACAGACATCTCCCTTCTCTCAAGCAACTGGAGCCTTTGAACATCAGCGACATTCGCAGGCAATGTGTAGCTAAAGACCAACATCTCTCCCTGACCTAAACCCGCCGGGCCGACACCTCCACAACAAGTGCCTAGAATGCCCTCGATTCCACGTTAATGCTCTTTCGAAAGTGAATGAGCAGTACCCATATAATCTCGATTTAGGTCTCGTGCTGTGTTTTGCATTTCCCCGAATTTCCTTGTTAAGAACTCAAAACTCATGTCGTATCATATGGGAAGGACCCTGAAATAAGGTACCCCTATGTGAACCCCAGCAATCGGAAGATAGAACAGGGATCAGTAGTGCTAGGATTCCTTATGCTGTGCCGTAAGGATGTGAGGATAATGATGTTGCAACTTTCTGGCCTCGACTTAAAGATCGAAACCCCATAACCAATTCTGTGCAACCCCGAAGACGCCTGAGAAACTCCAAAACAAGTCTAAAAAAGAGCCCCAACTACGAGAAGGTGCCTTGACGGGCGGCATGACACGCACCTCGAGATCGCTGGCGGTAAAAACGTGAAGGCTTTCAGGTCGAAGGGTGAGGGCTTATGGTGGGCTGCGAGGGGGTAGGATTCGGGAGTTGAGAATTAAGGGCTCGAAGGGTTTTAGATGGAGGGCTTAGGGCTTTGGATGCATTTTGGTCTTGAAGGGTTTAGGGAAAAGTGCTTCCAGGGTCTAGGGTTTAGGGTTTTAGACTTGCCAAGGTGAGGGCATAAGGACTGCAGATTTCGGTCTTGAATCGTTAATGGCTCGGTAGTTCAAGGGTTCTTGGGTCGGAGTTCTGGGTGGAGGCTAGCTGAGCTGTTGGATCACAGCCTTGTCTGTGCTTTAGGAAGCCTATGCGCAGGTTGACGCTCCTGGCTCATATCGTCCTGGCATTATGCCACAGCAACTTGACTAGTTCATTCCGTTACTATGACGTGTTCGTCCATACCTGAGATGTTACTGGCCCGGCAATAGTACGGACTAGAAACATAAATCTTCGTTGTAATCCTCCCCCAAGCCTCAAGCTGCTCCTCTTCCTCTTTTTTCTAAACCGCTCCTACTCCGCTACTCATCATCACACGATCATAAGTGCCACTGCCGCCATTGGCATCAAGGTGTTGTCGTCCATGACCTCCAGCGCCATGGAAATCACCATGGACATCCTCACCGTTCTGATCTCTTCGAAGTTGTCGCACTCGTCGAAGTAATTGCCATCATCATCGTCATCGTCGTCGCCATCGTATCACACCATCATCACCACCATTACCATCACCATCATCAGCAGCATCATAGTGACTATCGTGGTCGTTGTCGTCGTGGTCAGGCCCCTTCCGAGCAGAGTCAGAATAGAACGGTTCATCGGAAACGTGGGGTCGCCCAAGCATAAGGCTTCTACACTTGGGTCTAGCGTACGAACCTGATTGGCTCTGAGGCTCCAGTATGATGGTGTCCATGCGCGAGACAGCATCGGGTTCCTAATTGGGTTCCGGCACTGTGTTTGTGTTAACCGCTGACAATGACGCTAATGAATCCACAAGACAGAATTTCTTCATCGTGATGCTCACAGGGGCAACCATGCAATCCTAGTATTTCAATTCCATTGCCCCTCCCTCCTCAACACGCGTGTCCTTATCCCTAAATCATGTTGGATGTACTCCATGTGATCACTTGGACGGACCCCGAAAACGATACCCTAAACCCCAAAACCCAAACGCACGCCGCAGACCCGAAACCATCAATGCTTGCAAAGCGCTTCTCCGTTGCACACTCCTTCACAAGACCCGTTGCAAAAACCCTCTTAGGCCATCCTGAAACCCGAAACCCCAAACCCCAAATCCTGAACCCTTAAAAGCCTTAAACCTTCAAGCCATTTTGAGCCTGCTCGGTCCTCCTGCGTTTCTCCCTGAAGAGAGGGCAGAAGCGAACCGAGCCACAGCTGCGAAGCATCGATCGGACATAATTTACTTGAAGGCTTCTGGAAATTTGAAAATTGGGTTGTAGATTTTTGCAATCTGCTAGGAAGGGTTTATTTCTGCAAGCCGGACGGAGCTCAGGAGTCTCGGCTCTGGGGTTGTAACGCCTCTGGTCATTTGGCGTCCAGGGTTTACGATTGCTTTTCCTAACGTTTAGATGGAACCCGGGGCAGTGGGATCTGCGGCAGGGTTGAATTGGTGGCTTTGGGCTTCGGAGTGCAGTCGACAAGAAGATTTCAAGTTTGTCCAGGCATCAGGGTAGCAGGCTTGCGGAAACCTTTGAAGGCCCGAGGGAGAATGGCCAGGGCAAATCAACACAGCCATTCTTGTTGGCCACTAAGACGGCTTACAATGGTGTTAAAACGATTCTCAGTCCCAGTGGATCTTAATTTTCAACTCACACTCTAACCTTACACCGTAAACTCAGAGTGACTCCTACACCCAGGAATTTCTGCCCTGAGGCCTCAATCGTGAAACTAAAACCCCCGGGTTTCTTGAGGACTCAAACGCTTCACGGATCCTCTGTTTTCTTGGGGGCTTTACGAGTAGGGTTCGGCATCATTTGCGGCTCAGGATTTGGGGGGTGCGGTTTGGGGGGCTGCAGGATGCAGCAAAGGTTCTGAGTTCCGGGGCTTATGCCGGTAGGGTTCCGGGTTTGCCTAGACACGAGTTCTGAGATTGATGTTCAACATAAATCACAAACGCTGGTGCGGCTACAAGCAACCAGGTAGCTTGACTACTGCCACATTCCACCATTCGATTGCTGTACGTTGGTATTCGTTTGCTGGTCTAGCTGTCTGTTATTCTGTTGCATGTCAAACGACGTTGAAGTTCAGTTGTAAGCGACTAGACCCAAAAGAGCCTGGTACAGCACTCCAAAACGCCCTCATGAAAAGGCAGGCCCAGACCCATAGCTTTGGAGGGGACAACAGCGACACGGACGAACAGGCAAACATGAAGCAAGGAAGCAAGACGACTCGTCAACACACAGTATCGCAACAACAGGTCGATGGGCGGGCATCCTAGAGGACTAGCAGACTAGCAACGTTGACTGAAGATCCAGACACTTCTCAAGCAATGTGGCTCGTCCCAGGACCCTAGGAGTTCGGTTGAACATCTCGTGAGTTTGGAGATGGCACTGTTAAATGAACATCAGAGCAACCAATCAGAAAATACAGGGGCGCATTTTCCCACTCCTGTGTGGCACCGTCGGCAGTGTGTCTGCACTCAGCAGGCCAGGCCACATCTATCCCATTGGAGAGCAGCCCGGAGCAAAGAACGAGATCAACAGAAGCAGCGTGTCACTCAGAGGAGCCCAAAACACTTCAATTCAGGAATTTTCTTAAATAGGTAGGTAGGTACGAAGGAAGGTTGGTAGGTATTTGCGTTTGTATACTTGTCTTTTTCTTGGGGTGGTGGTTGCGTCGGCTTGCAGGCTCAAGCGCCTTTCAGCTTGCAACTGCCGTCGCCAGACTGCGACAGGCACCCAGATTGCCCTTAATTAAGGAATAAACCTGAAACCATGAATAAGAAGAGGCTCTCTCTACTTTCAGATCTGTTCCTTAGCTGAAAGGGTTGGGCTTTCTGGGCTTGCTCGGGAGTTGGAGTGCTGAAATTGCGCCCTCAATCCTTGAAAGCCACCTAATTACACAACTTACTTTATATCATAAACTAAGGACCCTACAAAACCCTGCGGAATATACTGCAAAGCCTGCACGAAGGAAAAGCAGTGAACAGTTTGAATGGGTAAGCTGAGCTCTCCGGGTGCCATATCGTCCCAACAGACCGCGAGCCGATGGCCGCAGTCAAGCGGCCTGTGGCCCTTGCTTTGCAGAAGTACCACCGGAAGGCAAACTGCCGATGGGGGACAATTGAGACCCCCAAAACAGCAGAAGACCCAGGTAAGGCACGCAAATTGAAGATGAACAGTTGCACCCGCACTGAAGTAGTAACTCCAACCCACTTGTGCCATGTTGTATGGGTAGTGCTTCTTCATCTTGATTAGAGGTCTTTATGACTGGGATTCTGCTATCTACCGCCTTGCACACCGGCCCCTTATATTCTGAAACTTCCATATCAACCACCACCAATCTCTTCCAGTGTGCTTCTTCGCCGGCGTTTTGCTGAGCCTCTTCGAAGCTCGTGAACTCGTACTTGCTCTACCATGGAGCTTCATCAACTCAAACCCAAACCCTCAAGAAACCGGCCATGCGTCCGGTTGCCCGTTGTCTTATCACCCGGGAGCTGCTGGAAGGTCACCTTGAAGGTCCGGAGCTTCGACGGGAAGTCAGGAGCGCCTCAAGCAGATGCCCAGCGTAGCAAAACAGCTTTGTCAAACCAGGAGCACATTGCCATTTAGTCGAAGGGGATTATACATGCGTCTAAAGCACCTGCGCTGGGCATGATACATCTATGCTACCAGTGGTTCCAACTTCCGAAGCACGTCTACGGCAGGCTGAGTCACGGAAACATGCATTTGGACACCTGACAGCCCCACAAAAACCCAAGACGGCAGGAACCCAGCTCCGAAGTTCAAATTGCTCAGGGTGGACCCAAGGGCGTCTGCAGCACGCGAAAAATGTGCAAGTGCACATGCCAGAGCATCGAAATGATAGGGCCGCCATTATAGTTTGGGGCTAAAGGAAAAATCATTGAAGCGCAAAAATGTTGTACTTAACAAGGAACTACCAATTTGACAACCTCTCTGTCAAACCCGATTAAGCCCTAGAAGACCCTTCTGGGCGAAGACTACAGACCTCTGACAACCCCCCATCTCCCTCTGCACCCGAAACGGAGATGCCAGCAAGCCGGAGGCCGGAGCATCCTGGCTTGGGCCAATGAATGTGGGGAGGAGTTTTAGAGAAGCTTTCTGCTTCTTTTCTCAAAGATCGAGAAGGGGCATGATCAACCTTCTATCGGGCTTTCCAGGGTTGAAGGTGCATGGAGGCAGAGTTTAGGCCTGGAGGGCGTTTAGGGATTTGTTGCTTTGAGGCCTTCCGGCTTCAGGTTGTTGGAAGTCTATGGCAACTTGCCCTCCTCTAATTCTAAGCTCGGCCCTCTCCACCCCATAGTCGAAGAAGACCCTGGCACACCGTACGCAAACGCGATTGAACAAACATGCCTCAGAGTCTCGTCTTGGCTTGCCACACACCCTCCTAAAACAATCACTGCATTCGATAGCACCTCGAGGCACGTAGGGTTTAGGGCTTAGGGCGTGGGTCAAACTATGATGAGTCTCCCTTCAGGCAGTTCCACTCAAGTCTTGAATCCTTGAAAGCTATCTGATCGGCCCCGAAGCCCGGCCCCTGCACCCTGTGGCAAAAGATGAAGCGCAAAGCCTTACAACGTGTAGCGCAACGACCCAAAGTCCAGAAGCCAAAATGCCGAAGCAACCCTTAACCCCCAAAAGAGCTCTGAATACTTTGTTGTTCCCAGGTCCACCAGGTATAAAGCCCTAGCCTGCTTGCATCGCCAGCAAGGCTTGTCTTCAAAGAGGATCGTCGAGGAATCCTTCCTTTATTCTGAGCTGTTTCTGGGCTTTAGCTAGCTTTTTTTACACTTCGGCCTGTCAGATGGAGGTTCTACTTGTGGTTCGAGGTTTAGGCGCCTTTACAGACAAGTTGAAATGTGGCGTAAATCATCCCACTTCCATGCTCCAAATCATAAGCCCCACACTCCCTCCCAGTGCATAGTAGGAATAGATGATAAGGGGTCTGGACATAAGGGGGGCCTGTCTTATTTTAGGTCTCCCGAAGCAAGGATCTGACTGAAAAGTGTCGATTTGGGTCCTCTGTGACACTCCCAAAACGAGGGATCCTGAAGTCAGTACTATGACCCCTTGGCGCCACCGAAAATGGGTGCCGGCCTTGGTAGGTATCAGATGAAGCTCTTTCGTTCGGGAGGTTGTTTAGGAACAAGCTGTTACTGAGAAGGTTAGATTGACACTTTATAAGTGCCTGATGGTGATTCTACCGTTCCATTGCAGGCATGGGTGCAGCAGCACCGGACCCAAAACTATCCAATGCGATGCAGTGCTTCCGGGATTCGAAATGACGGAGTGGGTTTCTTGCAAGTTACTGTGCTTCGGGTCTGGGACATTTGGGGAGTCGTGGAGTGTGCGGCTTCCGGCTCAAGCTTAAAGCCGGTAGGGTTTGCGACGTATCACTGTAGAAACCTGAGCCGTACTAGCCTCAGCGTCACGATTACCACAAGCTTTGAAGATGCCAAGTATCGACTGAATTCGCAAAAGCCCGGAAAGAGATGCATGGCTTTGCTGGCATACGTGCATTGCCCATGAATCAAGTTGAATCCTAGGTTTGACAGTGTATGCCTGGTCACAAGAGCTATGGCACCATGGGTGTGACTGCACAACCTAATCATCGTCTGCTGCAAGACCTGGACGAGGCGCATAGCTGCTCCTGGGTCATCACTTTGTCGTCCAGCGCTTGGTTCTCTGTGGCAAGGGCAGCATCTCCTGATGTCGTCGGCGTTTTGTTTGGGACCAGCCGATCTTCGATTGTGGCGGCCGTTGGGTTTAGGACCTTTGTAAAACCTGGAGAGCTTGGGTTACAGCAACCCGCGAAGGATGGGAACTACGATGAACTACGCCATAAACTTGGCAGAAAACTTTGACCTATGGTTGCTGAGTTACGTGAGCCAAAACTTGAACGTTTAAATGTGCGAGGGCGCTAAACACCCAGCGAAAAGATAAAGCTAACCTGCTCAGCGCTAAGCAGCATCGCACAATAGAGGGTGCGTCAGTGACCCGAAGCATCTGCTATGGCCCACCCTCAACATCCTGAACATGATACGGTTGCGGAGGGAGTTCCGGGGGTAGCGATACTTTCAATCAGAAGTAGGTATACTTACTGTAAGGGCTTGTATACCAGACACGCATTGAAGACGCAGCCCTGTGGCTGGATTTAAGGGTACGGTGCCACATGTCTCGCGCATAGACTACCTGTTCTAGGACTTACTTTGCTAGCAGCAACATAATGGCCGCATATGCAGTCCCTGCGACCACTCATCACTTGCCAGTGCAGTTTTGATGTTGATGCATGGCTTTCTGTATGCATTTCCTAGGTTCGAGATCTGTCAGGGCAACGGGTAGGGAAAAGAAGGTGTCCGATGACGCGAAATTTGTTTGCGTAGGGGGTGATGTCCATGGGCTCCATGGTGTTCACCTCCCAAGGCGGCGTGCGCCGAGGTTCTACATTTACGTATGTTCATGTATGTCAAGCTGTGGCGGGGTGCATTTTCCTGCTGCAAGTGTGTGAAATACATATTCCATGTTGGCTATGGATCTGTGGGTCCATTTGCGCAATTTTCGCTCTTTCGGGTAGTCACATGTGGGTCTTCCTGCTTGCGCTGCTAGTGGTTATGCCAACCTCAGTTGCTGCTGCAAGACCCCCGACGAATCTTGCGGCGATGTGGAGACAACCAGCGGTCTGCAAATTCAGGAGCGAAGCGGCTATGGTCGGTATGGCAGTGCAGTGCTTCAATGCCTGGCGACAGCGATGCCCTAGTAATCTTTTCCAGACTTGCAGGCTTTCCCAAGGTCAATTGAGGGGGCTCCACCGTGAGGCGGGGCGAGCTCTTAAACGCTTGTGTCAAGTTTCTGCTTGGGCCTATTGCAAACAGCAGTGGAACCGACACTGCCCTTCTTGCAAACGGACATGGCACCACTGCGACTGCTGCATACACTTGACACCCCGAGATTGGCATTCTTCGTGCAATATCACTTCGGATGGCTCTACTACTTTCGCGCATCGCGGTGAACATGAGGGCCTTAAGATTTGGCAGGTTATTCGCGTTATTGAAACCATGAAGGGTTATATATACAAAGATTTCTTGTCTTCTTCTCCTACGCACTATGATAGGAAGTTGTGTGCATTCTGGTCAATGCTCGAGGCCAAGTTTGGTGTTGCGCATACCACTTCCACAGGTATTCTGTACATGCTTGCTGCTCCGTGGTGTTGTCACAGCTACATAGGACAAACCAATGGCAATGGTTGGACACGTTTGCAATCGCACAGGTATGCATGCTTGTCTGGGAAGCAGTCTGGGAAGTTGTATGACAAATTGCGGCAGATGCACTTCAGTTCCTTTGTATTCATACCTCTTTGTGATCTTTCTGCGTGCGCGACAACTGTTGCAGACAGATTGTTTGTGGAAGCTCAAGCCATCACACTCTGGAAGCCCACCTTGAATGTTCAAGGAACTCTTACCACTGTCAAGTACAGCAACGAGCATGTTTCTTTGGTTTTTCCTCGGCGTGCACAGGATCGACCTCTGATGCATGTGCGAGGAATTGTTCAACAGGATCCAGCCCTTCTGTTTCCACCATCCGCTATTCTGGCCCCGAGGGAGCGACCTGGAGCACAAGGCTGGCGACAGCGACTAGCTGTGGCGGTTGCGGTTTCTAGACGGCCAATTCGTCAACGACGTGGTCTTAACCTTGGACTCTTGTTGTCCGTTCAATCCTGGCATCCTACATACCGAATGCGGATCACCCTCACTGCCATGCGATGCCTTGGCAATCACCATCGCGCAATCTTTTTGCAGAACATGAGTCGTTGTTTGGGGGCATTTACCTACCGGCGGATTGCCATTAGCAGCTATGCAGGGTTTTCTGCCGTTGTGCGCAAGAGCTTTCAACAACAAGTCCAATGTGCACTATCGGCAGCCTACAAAGCATCTATGACGATCACGGTTGTGAAGTTGTGCATCCAACCTGTTTCGAGCCCATCCCTGCTTGACCTTGTTGATAACTCGAGGCGGATTCTGGAGCAATCGCACGTGCCTATTACATGTTCGTGCGCTAAGGCCTGGTGTTGTAACTGGCGTATGCTGGACGGTCATGTTTGTGATCATCTTCAAGGAGTCAAACGACACATCCCAGGGGAGTGGCCTGACACATGGACTGCTCGGTCACGGTTTAAACCAGACGTGCAACAAGTTTGTCAAGACTTGCAGTTGCAGTTCAGAAATGCATGCACGATCACTTGTCCGAGTTTGTCTGCTTTTGTTGAAGGGTACAGCTGCTCTTCGGTTCAAAGCGCTGTCGAGTGTTCGTTGCGTCGATTTTCTGCTTCTCCTAGCATTCGTCAAGGACAACAAGCTGCTGTCGTACTGTCGAACTTCGCTTGCGTTCCTGTTGATCGGGCCAAAGGCGAATTAGCTGTACTATGTCGGCAAAAATACTGGCAGATGGGGCAACACTTTCTGAAATCATGCAATGCAGTTCCTGTGACAATGAACGAGGTCATTAACTTCAACCAGCACTTCTTTGTGTGGCCAAATCGACTCGAGGTCCTTCCCTTCTGCCATTTGAAGCTTGGTCGTGAACACCAGTTTGGTCAACTGACGCTACACGTGAAAGCCAAGTCGCTTTTTCCATTATGTGATACTTGGACTTCGCTGAAGCTTCGACCGCTTGTATCGTACCGTCGACATCATTGGCGACACCTCCTCAGCACCACATGCCGGGCTTTGAACTTCATCCAACAATCTGTGGCACCTGGATTCGTAACCCTGTGCGCCACCACCTTCCGCGGCAAGCTCAGGAAATTTAACGAGGACACTGCGGCCACTTTCGGTACTCCAGATGTTACGGTGAACCTACACATTGATGACATTGAAGACTTCTTCACCAAAGCTCCCCGTGACAAAGTTCTTGACGCGGTGCAATGGGCGTGCTCGCGACTTCGACAACAGTCGGGGCATGATTATGTCTGCATCCCACGCGCTGCTCGCTCCATTAGGCGTGAGGTCTGGCTCTTCGCGGACAAACCTGGCCCCAACGGCTGGCGTTCCTTCAAACCTAAGCGTGAACCCAGCGCTATGACAGCTTCGGTCCCGCCTGATCCGCATCAGTTCTACTGCTTGGCATTGCGGGACATCCCCGGGATTTTGGCGCATGACTGGAAGTTTGCATGGTTTCGGGTGGCAGGCCTCTTATACAAACAGCCCACAGGATTTGCACAAGGTAGCCCAGCTTCTAGCGGTGCTGCTAATCTCTTTGCGGCAGTTCGTGAGGAGTGGTGGTTACGGCAAAAACCCATTGCCCTTCAGCATCATATCTCTTTGCATTTGTGCGCGGCTCGCTGGATGGATGATCGCCTCTTGGTCTGGCGGCCTGGCTTCCTCTTATCTCTGCTGCTTGAGCTAAGGGATTCTGCTTTTTATGCTCGAGAGTGCCGACTCAAACCCACGCACGACAACAAGTTCATTGGCCTTCGGATCTTCTTCCGCCGGGGATCATTGTGCACTATACCTTGGTCCAGTCACTGCGATCACTGCTTTCTTGGACACTTTCCTCGTGCAGGACGTCTCACATCCAACCAATCCTTTGGGAGTGACTCTGCGGTGCGAGGCCATCTACTGGGACACTTGGTACGTGTACTGGACTTCTGCATCGGAACCCGCTGTTCTCTTCGGGCTGCTGTACTCTTCTTGATGATTGAGCTGGAACATGCTGGGCATCCACCTCGGCAACTCTTCAAACTCATATGGCGAGTCCATTCAAAAATGCCTTTTCTTGATCTTCCATCGCTTATGCGGGACAAGTCTCTGAGTATGCAGTGTGCCGCATGGCACATATCGGCTCTCTGTGCATGCCCGTGAGTGTCTATTGCTGAATTTGGCCTTGCTTCTGCTTCTGCTTCGTGGCCTGTGCATGTGGGAGCCCTTATACCGAGATTAAAACCCTACTGGGCCATTGGTTTGCTCCTGAAGCCTTGCTTTTCCTCAGCATTTTGTTCCAAGTACTGGCGCAAACTTCCCGCGACTCCTAGTGCGCAACATGTCCAATCCACTGCTCGCTGCCCTAGTTCAGGCTGCTGTGTCTGGCCCAACCAGCGGTACAGGCAAGGGTGCCGGTCGTGGGGTATGCTTCTCATTTCGGAATACCGGCATGTGTCAGCATGGTGACAACTGCCGGTACGAGCACGTCGTGGGTAACCAACGGCGTGATTCGGGTTATACATTGACCGGCCCTGATGCTTCGAAGAAGTCAGCCTCGCAATCTCTCCAGGTACAACCGAACCTCCATGATTTCTTCGGGTTCAGCAAGGGAGCCGCGCCTTGTGATGACGGTGAACA
>CAJNDV010034371.1:18335-30334 GCA_905221635.1 Symbiodinium sp. CCMP2456 | reverse complement strand
GTGGTAGTAGTAGGAGTCGGAGTCGGAGTAGGAGTAGTAGTAGTAGTAGTAGTAGTAGTAGTAGTAGCAGTAGCAGTAGTAGTAGTAGTAGTAGTAGTAGTAGTAGTGGTAGTAGTAGTAGTTTCAGTGGTAGTGGTAGTGGTAGTGGTAGTGGTAGTGGTAGTGGTAGCAGTAGCAGTAGCAGTAGTAGTAGTAGTAGTAGTAGTAGTAGTAGTAGTCGTAGTCGTAGTGGTAGTGGTAGAGGTAGTGGTAGTGGTGGTGGTGGTGGTGGTAGTAGTAGTAGTAGCAGCTGTTGTTGTAGTTGTAGTAGCAGCAGTAGTCGTAGTACCACACGCGTGTGTATCAGGCACGTACGCCGCACTCTTGCCTTGCGTATCACAGGCCTACTGGCATGAGATCACCAGCACATCCATGCCCAAACCCTAATCACGTGCATTCCTACTGGCATGGGATCACCAGCGCATGCAAGCCCAACTGGCGTCCCGGCCTACATTGCGTGCGATCACCAGCGCATCCATGCCCAAGCCCTAATAAAGCCCATATATCTTGCTATTCGTACTTCCGAGCCCACAAGCATCGAAAACTGCTTTGTGTTGTTTCAGACCCCGAGTAAATAATGCAATACGTTCGGCACTTTCTGTAGGTGAACGCACGAGTTTTTGCCCATTTCAGTCGTCACAGGAGCCTAAAACACCGTAGGGTGCTCTAATTTGCTGATTCCGTTCTGCTCGACGCCCACAATAACGCACGGCCCGACACGCTCGCGTGTCCTTGTACCAGTCGTCGTAGAAGTAGAAGTAGTAGTACTCGTAGTACTCGTCGCAGTAGTAGTCGTCGTCCTGGCTGGCACTGGTACTGGTCGTCGTTGTCGTGGTGGTCGCGGTAGTGATAGTGGTAGTGCTAGTACTACGTAGTTCTAGTACTAGTACTAGCACTAGGTGAGATCTGAAGGAGTCTTGAAAATTGAGCATCAGCATGCTGTGTGGAAGACGGAAGCAGAGATGACTGCTAGGCATGATGTCTTGTCCGTTGAGGAACTTCTTGCCCCAATCCAAACCTGATGCACTTGGTGAAACTGCCGTTGCAGTGAACTTTGTCACTCAAAGGAAAGGACAATGGCCCGTCTAGGAGCAACAGGGACATCACGCAAGCAGCAAACTCGAACCAGCTCTGTCGATCAACGCTTCGCTGATTTGGAACGGCATCGCCTGAGCCACGCCCCAGTCCAGACTGGGGTCCATCCCCATTTGCAGCTTTTGTCCTGTTAAATTCCTGGTCCTATTCATATCGCCACAGCTCCCGGTGAGCTTTTGCCCAGATGTTTCTGAGTTTTTCAAGTTGCAAAATGCGCAAGTTACAAATTAGTGCGAGCAAGCTGACGACATCACTCACGGCGTTGAGCAGATCTTGGCAAAGCTCTGAGATGTTTTGGTTCTTGCCACAAGCACGAACCAAATCTGGATGACAGACCGATACCCGGGCAAGCAGTGGTAGTGGTAGTTGTAGTTGTTGTTACTGTTATTGTTATTGTTGTGGTTCTTGTTCTTCTTGTTGTTGTTGTACCTTATTGTTGTTGTGGTTGTGGTTGTGGCTGCGGCTGTGACTGTAGCAACAGCAGCAGCAACAACATCGGGGCAGTAGTCCTTGCAAAAGTAGATGGGGAGCAGCAGAAGTTCTAGAACCACTCCGAATAGAGTGTCCGCGCTCATTATCCTTCCCCATCCCCCCCTTTACGGGATATCTTGGGCTTCAGTTAGGGCCCCACTCGAGAGCAATAACGACAGCAGGAGCGTAGCGAGGCATTGAACCCGGATATTGAATGCCGGCTATATATTATACCAATGGACCTAGGTGACCAAGGGTTCCATGATTTTTGCTGGCATGTGTTGCAAACTTTATCCTGGCAGACATATTGTGCCAGCGAACGCAACAGCAACGGTAGCACCCGCTAGCATGTTTGCTGGCTGCTAGGACCGCTAGGAGAACCATGGTGGTTGTGCTGGGGCATGGAATGGAGATAACTGCAGCAGTAGCAGTTGTTAACTTTGTTGTTTCTTTGCTTACAAGGAGTGAGCACGAGGATCAATATTGGTTAGCAGCAGCAGCAGCAGCAGCAGGAGCACTTGATGCCTCGTAGCAAAGTGCTGACAGCGGTGGCAGACGCACTATCGGCAGTTTCCACCATGCGCATGTGGCAGTCTATGGGCCAGGACATGTACAACTGCTTCTTGTCCCAGCAACTGCCACCACTTTGGGGAGAGGCTATATGCGGGTCTGTGTTTGTGCGGTTGTCAGATTGTGTCATTTTGAAGCAGTGTGAAGTAGTGTCTGCTTCAAGTTTTTGCTTGTGTGCTTGTGGCATAGGACTGCTGTACTTCGGGTTCTAAGTTCCGAGCTTGAGATGTGATGCCTCGCACGAGCAGGAAACTCGCAGAGCGTAGTTCGGCGTAGTTTCGACCGCATGAAAGTGTCCACGCACCCTGGTGCGGCTGGGCAAGCGCAGCACTATCTCGGCCCTTGCAGGCTTATGCACAGAGACCCACTATTGCGTAAACTAAACTGAAATGCCTGTGAATTGCTCCCAGTGTCTTTGAAACTTCCTGTGCTGGAGCAGGTTTCGTACCCCTGCCTGAAGCCTTTGAACGCCTGGTTCGCGGACTTCGAGGACAGCGTCCAGGGTTCACTTGACTGTTCGTTTGGGTCCTTCCGCTTTCAAGATCACAGCCTAGGAATACCGAAACGACAATCTGAACCTTGCACATGCCTTTGCGGATGTAGTCATGCGCTTGACAAATTAAATCTCTTCGGTAGTGCGTGGAAGCTTGTCAGCTACACATCCTGAAGCGCCTTATATCAGCACGATAGCTTGCACGCAGCCAACCGGGCAATGCCGGTTATCAGTACAGCGGAAAGAGAAGTCAGACCCAATAGTTCTCCACTGCAGCATGTAACGCACACTCGTGTTTGAGGCTCAATGTGCGCATCCTTACTACGTACATCCCCAGCGTGCACACCCAAGCTAATCCTGACGCTTCACACTTATGTCTCGCACTCTGGTATGTGGCTGCTGCTTATTACATTTGCTTCTGTCCAACGTGGTGTTTTCAAGAGGCGTATTTCTGTGTGATAAAAATGATTGATGGGCAGTCGGAAGAAACGACTTCACGAGGCAACAGCAAGGAGCCAAGCAGCACACTAAAGTTTCGATGATCCGGACATGGTCCACTCCGATATTGCGAGCACGATGCTCAGAATTTTCAGAAAGCCTTTTGCAACATTTGTGGTGCTGCTTCCACGGCACTTAGTCAAAAGGAGTTGCTGGCTACGTTCTGTTGATCATCAGTGTAAGTTTTGGGCGACGACAGAGGTCAGCTGCACAAAGGTGTTCAGATAAACTGGTACGTCCTGCATTTGTGGCAGATCACATGGTCTTCAGCCACTGAATCGCAATCGATTGGAATGGCTTTATACATAAAACTTGAGGTTGGACAACTCACGTTTTGCCAGGAACACTGATTTTTCTGGTGCGTGTCAAGAACATGAGAAAATCGCCTATCCCAGCTGGAACATGCAACAAAAAGCAACTAGAGGCACAAGGGCTCGTCGAAAGTCCCTGCGGAAAGTCTGGCATCAGTCGTTGCTTGAAAACGTGTGGCACATGTGGGGGTTTGACGCACCGTGCACTGAATTTGCTGGGTCCGACACTGCAGTAAGGCCGGCCATGCAGACATTCTCAGCCCACGTGACAGAGTGCACTCGGTAAGGGTCAGCTCTCCAGGAGCGCATTGACTTCATGGCACGATGGCTGAAGATGGGACCTCCCTCAAGCTACTGGGTCCTGGCCTCGCTGACAGTCCCAGCTGCAGTCTTTGCTTAGAGCAACGGTGCCATAGCCATCTTGCTGGAGGTTCCGTGCTTCTACTTCCCGCAGGGCTTCATGACCTGCTCCAAGCAGGCATGCAGTGCGGACGCGCAGTGTTGAGCTTGTGAGACTGCCTGTGTCTCGTCGGGCGGAGCCTGTGCCTTTTGCAGGTCCACGCGCGAAAGACGAAGATTCCGATCGATGCGTCGACCTGAGGGACGTGTGCTGTGGCGACGGGTTAGGTTTTCAGGCAACTGCCACTGCTTCTTTTAAGTGCCTCGTATTCTCTAGCGAACTCGGGCACTGTTACGTGTCGCTTTTGGAAACTGAGCCTGAGCTGTTGAGCCCCTAAGGCCTTGGTCTTCTGGCAGGAGATGACGAACTGCACGGAGCCCCGCCTGGCCGATCCACCGGCCCGGAGCCCCAGAGCCCCAAGCGGGGCAGCCTTTGCCGACTCTCAACCGAATTGCGGTTGCTCCGACGGCTTCTCGATCCGCTGTGGCACCCCCCCTCACCCCCCCCCCCGCGCGAGGACGACGAGAGTTGTGTGAAAGCCTTCAGATTCTTACGAAGTCACATTCGCTGGCCGTCTCGAAAGGTGCGTCAGGCAACCGGGTATCGAGGGTTTAGGCATGCCGCCGTTCCACACAGAACCCCTGAAAGCCCCAGTGTCGGCCTGGGCTTTGACGAGACGTGAGGCAGATGGGGTGAACGTGCATGGACTCTTCCTGCAGGCGGAAGCTCCGGACTCCTTACAGTACAGTGTAGCCGTTTCGGAAACTGTTGGAACCTTCTCCGAAGTCAGCAAAGGGCAAAGGTTTGAAAGTTCTCGAGCTCTTTAGGCGAAGACTTTTGCGTGCTGACTGGGCTCCAGGCTCGGTGGAGATCTGAAAAATCCTTGCCAGGGAGCCGGCTGGGACGTTCCATCAAAGAAGATGGTGGAGTCTGAGAAGGTGCAGCATCTAAGTTAAGCGTTCCTGATGTGGAGCGGAAAGAGAGGGCTCGTGGAGAGAAGAGTCCCAAGGCTTGTTCGGCTGGGGTTCGAAGATTTGGTCGATTGTGGCAAGAGAGTCATGCCAGCTTGCTTAACTTTGAGTCTCGCGAGATAGCTCGCAGTGCAACAGGATGTCGGCCCCTTGGTCATCTTGAGGGACACGTCCAGGCGGTAGCGCTTTGGCGCGCATGCTTTAAACACCCTGCAAGAAACAGATAACGGAGGATTTCTTTGCGGTAGACTTGAGGCAGCCTCGCGCGCACTGGCATGATGTTTCAGAGGTGATGCTGCTCGCTGCAGCATTTCCCGTGATGCCCTGGAGTTTGTCGCTGCTGCTCACTCGTCTCAGGAAGCTTTATGCGGATTGGAGGATTTATGACTGAGAACATCTTCAGCTGCTTCCAAGCTTTCCTGAGAACTCTGTCGACGCTGACTTTGTCTTCTCAGAGCAACGCAGCGACCGTCGTCGCGGCGGGGAGCGGGGAGGGCCGAGCCTTGCAGAAAGCGAAGGCCGCGAGGCGTCGAAGCGGCGGCATTTGGCGCCTTTTCAGTTCCACGAAAGAGGCCCCCCGGGTGCCCATTGGTGGCGGCACAAGCACACACGCGGAGCGCGGAGCGAGCTTGCAGCGCCCTTGTTGCGCTCCGCTCCGCTCCGATCGGTCAGCGGTTGCGCCAATAAAGGGCTGTGCGTTGCGCGTGGAGTGAGTGCCAGAAAGATGGAAAAGCGGTTGGAGGCGCAGCTGAGGCACTCCGTCTAAGCGCCTCCGTAGGCGGTGCTCTTCAAGGAGCTCCCGGTGATCTGGGTGCAAGTGGTGGAGGAGGCCCGGGCCCCGGCACGTGCAGAGAGGCAGGGGCCGGTAAAGGCCGTTGTGTAAGGACCTCTCGCAAGAGAGAGCTTCTAAAGCAGCTATACTATGCTCTTTCGGGACAGAGAGCGCTTCTGGTTGAAACTGAATTCCGCGTTCCTGCAGGCAACCTTCCAGAAGGTTTCCGCAGAACCTGGCAGGCAGGTTCTCGGAGCATGTAAAGGCTTGAAAGTTCTCTTTTGTCCAGCGCGTTCCTTGAGGCCTCGTCGCCGCATGCGGCAGAAGCATTCTCTTAATTCCAGTTGTATCACAGCGCCCACGTTCCACCAGCATGTGAGTTCGCAGCTGGAAGCAGGGGTGTGCAGTGCCGCCCATCTTTGCACGGCCATATCGAAGCTGAAACTGCAACTCCTGAAGATGCCCTCAGCCAGGTACACCTGTCCCCTCTACAAGACCTCACTGCGCAAGGGAACTCTGGCGACGACAGGTCGGCCGCTCAAAAACCCTAAGCCCAAAGCGCTCAGCAACCCCTTAGGTTCTTGATGTCTATCACCTTCCCTGCTCTTTGGAGACCAGAAAAGAAAGCATGGAGGAGCACAAGCTGTTCAGCTGCTGTATGTCTAGGTGCTTGTCGAGTAAGACCACAAATCCTTCAACTCCTTGTCAACTGGGACTGGGCGGCAGCGCGCGAGAGTGCAATACAAACATTGTTCATGCGCTAGCTGATGCTTCAGTGGTCTGGAAGTGATTGTTATCTTGTGCTGTGACGTGCCATGTAGGCGCAGCTTAAGAGTCGCGGGGGTTCTTGGGTGAGTAGCATGGGTAACTCATGCATTTCGTAGTTACTGTCCAAAGAATCTATAGCATTTATCCTATGTTCCTGCACGCATCTTGGCATGAGCATGTGAGGCCTGTATACGAGGATATGTTGTATCTGGTCAGCACGGCCTCTAGGGCTATTTCTCCGGTAGGTTAGCGAAAGCCTGACACTCTTTTCGTGTCCAGGAATGCCTATCAGTCCAGCGTCTCATAAACTTCTGGCGATTGTTTGAAGGAGCCCACACGCCAACCTAGCGGCGCACCTTCGCCGGAAGTAGGGTAGGTTCGTGTATGTTGGACACACTCGACGGAGCGGAAGAACTCTCAACCCCGGAGAAGAGAGAAGAGGAAACGGGAAGAGGGTAGAAACTGCAGCTTTGTGCATGGAAAAATCTGTTGACGTGTAAGAGGCATATACTCCATGCACTCCATATCTCTCGATCCCTTGCTTGACAGTCACGGATGGTTCAAGACCCTGTACAGCCCAGCAAACGCTACCGTTCATTTTGACATGGCCCGCAGCGTGTCTGCAGGGGACACAGACCTTTCGCACTCGGGACCGCTCCTGTGGGATTCCGGGTAGAGACACAGGGAAAAGAGGCGAGACGAGAGACATGACAGGGCGAAGTTCGCGAGCCTGACAGGTCACTCCACCAACTTCGTTTGCTATTTCCGGCTGCCAAGTAACGAGGAGGAGCTTTGGAGCCAGCTCTCAGGTCGAAGTCTCTGATTCGTTCTCCACCAGTCTAAGAGTCTCCGCTGACACCTGCTAACACCTGCTAACACCTGCTAGCAGCTGCTAGCAGCTTCTAGCAGCTGCTCACAGGATCAGGGCCACTGGGTTCGCCGAGGTGTGGCGCTTCTTTGTGCCTCAACTCCAGTTACGGGATTCGCGACACTCGCTATTGGTGGATCAGGGGACAAGAGACGCTCATCAAAAACAGATGCTTGCTGCATCTTTGTATGTCGCGCAGCACTGAGATCTTCATAATGCTGAACTGGGAAATGCTGAAAGCCTCGCATCGTCAGTTTACTATCTTCGGCCACCTCCTAAAACACTCCATGCGCACCACAGTAGGCCGGAGCAGTGCAAGTCTTTCTGCTGACGTGTACTGGCGAAAGAATCAAAGAGATGTGGACGAAGTATGCAACAGTCGCTCCGCAAGTCCCGGACAGCACCGACGTTGAGCATTTCACAAAGGGTGCATCCCCGATACGAGGGTGTGGTTGCTGAGCGGAAACTTGCCACGGCAACCTTCTTACGCGTACATCCTGCTACAGATTTCTATTCGCTTTGCGATGTTTCGAGCGAGATCTTTTGATAAGCCGATGCTGTTCATCAGTTTACTGACCACCAGACGACGTCTCAGCCCCCATCATCACTTGTCAGCAAAGTGACTCTGTCTCCAGGCCGCAGATCCAGCATGAAACCAATGGGATGAAACTCGCGTCTTGAAACTGCGACGAAGCGCGAACCCTCTCCACTGCAGCATAAAATACGTTCAGCATCTTGGCTTCAACGTTGAAACCAACGCCCTCGACAACCAGCGCCAGTGCAGGATACGGCGGTTACACACATCCGGTACGGCCACGCGTGTTGCGCAACCCGACAGCGGCACTCGCAACCTCAGCGGAGCTTCGGAGCTGGTCGCTGTCGCTAGGAAACTGCCCATTGGAAACTCGTGCATTGAGGGGGTTGACGATGAAAGTACAACTCTTTTCATGTTGCCGGTTTTGAGTTTCTGCACCGTTCACGCATGAACCACAGCAACAATGAATGCGGTTCGCCCTTTGACGAGATGTGCCCACAGCCAGTCAGCTTGAATACTGAAGCACGCTACGCTTGACGTCGTACGACTGCACACTTGGAAAGGGTGTGTCAGAGGTATCTTACAGGCCGTTTTGGCTAAAGACTCCTTGCATCCGATGGAGGCCCAAGTTAGCAGCCCAGCGTTCTCAAGGTATACTTGCACCAACTATGAATTGCATCTTCATTTGTCCTTATCCCTTTGTGTTGCTCCCAAATTGTGTCGTCGTCCCTGCAGGGAAGAAAAGGGAAGAAAGAACTTGTTTTCGTCATGTTTGCTCATGCCCAGTGACTTATCCAAGGTATGCTGGATGATTGACCTCTGGACGCCCTTTGGAAGCTTCTGAGAGCCAAACAGTGCTGCGTTCTTGGCACAAAATTAGAACAGACACGTCGTATCGCCTAGCTTACCCAAAGAGGCCTGTCGTGCAGCCAAGATCCGGTGCTTTCACATGCGCTACATCAAGGTTAGATTGCTTAGATGCGCCGAAGTTGCAGGTTCGTTGCACCCGGTTGGCACCTAGATTTGAGAACAGGCGTGTGAGGACAGTACTCCAATTACGCGAATCGCTTGCAGCATTTCGTCGCTGCCCCATCAGCATGCCTGTGCGGCATGAGAACTAGTTTGGGTATGTGGACACAGCTCCATGCGGTCGCAACCTCGCATGGCAAAGACGGTTTCTCAGCTGACATGTGCTCCTGTAGTTGCAATTGGTGGCTGCTTGCAAACACTGGCAGAGACACGTTCTCACATTGCGAAATTATAGCTTTGGTGGTCAGCTAGGAGGCAACACGCCGCCTAGATCCTCCAACTTGTTTATCCTCAAGATGATGCATGTCTTGATGTTTCGGACATTCGAGGGTCTTTGAACACTACAGTAGTGTTTGAGTATGCGCCACAACCGCCGGTGCCGCGTGAACAGTATGGAGCTCTTCGCCAGACATGCAGTCATGTCCAGCAAAGCTTTTCACCCTGGAGCATTCCTAGGTGGTGCAGTGCTCTTGACATGTTTGCTGTCTGAGCTTCACAGTGAGGAGGCATGACTGGCCCAGTGCTGTTTCATGGGGGACGGGGAGTAGCACAGTAGAACGCAGAGAGTGTGATTTGAGTGCGTTTCCGATTTCCCGACATGCATCACTTATTACACAGTCCGGATCCTGGCCACGGCTTCTGAAGGAAAGGCCTAACACAAAGATGTTCTTCTTCACCGAGCAGCCTTGGAAGCCTCGAGCCGCAACCCTCCGTTGCCTCAAGGGCGCGCGCAGGTTTCACAGAGGAAGCGCGAAATCTCGTGACCTCTGCACCCATGGATCCCTGCATTAGGATAGGAAGAGGGATCCAAGGTCTAGGAGATACTAAAAGAGCAAGTGCATGAGCGTGATTGCGCGAGTTTGCAAGCCCATGTTCCGATTGTGCTATTCCGACATTCCCCCGATGTTGCAGCTTCTTTTGCCATGGTGGATCACAGGGAGAATGCTGAATGCATAATAATGCATACCAGCTTCTGTTTATTCCGAGCGTGAGTTTTGAAATTTTGAGACAGCCCTCATCATTGCAACATAGAAGCCAGACTCTGGACCGGACCTCGACATGTCCATTGCGGAAACCTTATACGCTGATGCCACCCCGAAAAGACCAGATTTCTAAGCCTTTGTGATCTTCTTTCACTCGATTAGAATGCTTGAGCGCCTTTCCGCCGCGCTCGGGAGATGCACCTGCTGAGAGCCAAGCCGAACTCTCAGAGGCTTCTAGGGACATCCGCCATACAATCGGCGGACGCTGGGCACTTGATTTCAGTTGAGTATAGCATTCCCATCTGAGCCGCAGTAGTAGTTAGCTCCAGGAGCCATCTGGAACAGGAGCAACAGCACGAAGCAGCATACAGGTAAGCATAACGCTAGCAGGCCACAATTGATGACCGTCTTGAACACAGCATACTCCAAAACAACAAATATACGCAGAGCAAAATGGCAAACGGCACCAACAACGCAGTCAACATCATCACGACCCTTGCTACTCGCATTGCTATGGGTTTGTGGCTAATCTTGGCCTGGGGTCTGGTTGTGGAAGAAGTGAAAATCATTGTAAAAAAATGTCCTGTTGGGGCTTTTGGCGAAGCTGTTCAGTTGCAAACCCGCAGTGCCGAAGTTCCGAACTCTGGTTTGAACTACTAGGGATGATGCTGCTGATGATGATGATGATGTTGGTGATGAGTTCGGCGATTGTGTGATACGTAAGAGCATGATAATGAACGGTGATTGGGGACAGATGATGATGCTGATGATGAAGATGTTCAAGATCATGATACGCTGGTGCTGTTTGTGGTGATGGTAGTGCTATGGAGCACGAGGATTCGCATATAGCAATGAGCACTGTATCCTTTGCTGCAAGAGTACTCTCGCTTGATGAGTCGCACTCTCCACAGTGCCGCCGCAAATTTTGGATTGTTCATGGTTGGAAATCTGCTCCGGCTATTGTCCCGTGCTCATTTTGGCGTTGGTTTCGTTTGCAACACTCCTAAAGCGGGCTCAGTCCCTGCATACGGAGCTTGCAAGTGGCAGCTCTACCGATTTGGAGGAGATGGAGCCTGAGGTTAGTGGCAGTGGCACTCGTCGTTGTCGTAGACGTCGTAGGTGTACCAGTAGTGGCAGCGGCAGCAGCAGGAGTAGGAGTGAGAGTAGCAGGAATAGAAGCAGCAGCAGCAGCAGCAGTAGTAGTAGTAGTAGTAGTAGTAGTAAGAAGAAGAAGAAGAATCAGTGATGGTAGAAGGACAAGAGTATAAGTAGGGACATCATCGTCGTAGGAGCTGGCTGCAGCTCCTAACGTTGACTGTACTCCTCGCCCACATCGTAATGACGCTTGTTGTCATCTGATTTTCCTATCAGAGTATCGGAACCTTCACAACTACAGTAGCGTTCATCCTGTGCATTTTTGCATCCGGTCATCCATCGCAGCTCGGGCGAGGCCTGTGGCCGGTGCCCCAAGGCCAAGAGCTCAGTGCACAGCATGTGCTCATACCTTTTTTGTACTGGGGTGTCTGAGCTCAGTGGTGTCTGCCAGCTGTTCTATGCCGCTGTGCAGAAGTTCAGCACCCTAGGCTACGAGGAATGCATAGGTTGCTGGTCTTCGGCGCCGGGGATTCCGGACCAAAGAGTCTCGATGCTTTGCTCGCGGAATCCTTGTTGGTGGCTTTTCTATAGCATATGTCTTCTGGGCTGCACCCTCAAGCTTTCAATCCTGAAGAGACCTTGCCAACCTGCCGATAGCACAAGCGACAAACCTCACAGTGTCAAAGGCCACGAAGCGCCATGCGCCCTGTCCTGCTCTGAGCGGTGTTGTGCAAAAACTGGGTCTGTGGTTCGTTCTTGCGAGGTGAGGACTGTTCCTGCACACGATGTCGAAAGACCTATCGGAAACTGTAGGTATGGGCTCTCGGAAAATCTGGGCAGTGCATTTTTCATCCACACCTGCCAGATGGTTAGTAAGAGTTTGCCTTGGAAAGATGCGGCGGCCTTTGCAGGCAGCAGACCCGGATGACATGGAGGACCGGCGGTGATCCTTGCAGAAAATGACAGCGCTCTCCCTCCTAAGGAACGTAACATAGCATGGGACACCTGATGACGTGTTGTAAAATCGTATGTACGTATATATATATATATATATACATTTATATTTATATATATTTATTGCGAACAGACCTCGATGCCTCT
>CAJNDV010034371.1:7018-18235 GCA_905221635.1 Symbiodinium sp. CCMP2456 | reverse complement strand
AGTGCGGCGATTGTTGAGTAGCACACGTGTGTGCGAAGTAACAATCGCAACGGCGTAGCTGCCTTCAGCACTCTGGTTCGAGCTCGGCGCTTCAGCCTTTCTCTTACCCACCCTCGCCACCCTATATGGGTTCTTCGGCGGCGGGCAGCTCGCAGCGGGCCGGTGCTGAAAGTGCGCACCCGGCGCCGTCTGCCGAGACTGCGCCTGCATGCCGAACGGCGCTGCAGCGCATCATACCACACGACGGAAAAGAAGAGTCGTCCAGTTTTGGCGTCGAGCTACAGAGTGCGGCGATTGTTTGCTGTATGCGTCTGTATACAGGCTACATATATATGGTTGCATATTATATATATATACATATGTATATATATATATATATAGATGGGTGCAGAGATGGATAGATATATAGATCTACATATATATATATATATACATGTATATATTTATTTATGTTTATTTATTTATATGTATATATACATATATACATATATACATATATACATATATACATATATACATATATACATATATACATATATACCTACACATACACACATACATACATACATACATACATACATACATCTGCCGGCATTTTTGTATATTGGTTTGACTTGTCCAGACATATCAGTATTCGTACTTTTAAAAGGTACATCATGTGTGTATATATATATACACATCCATGCAGACACCTATCCAGACATGTCTCATCTAGACATAATAGCAGTAGTACGAGTATGTGTGCGAGTAAAAGTAGAGGCAGCCGTTGTCGGCGTCGTCATTGTCGTCGTCGGAGTAGTAAGAGTGGCAAGTAACAAAAGCAAAATCGACAATTGAAATAGCAGCAGCAGCAGCAGTCCGCAAAGAGACTGTTCGTTCTCCACATTTGCTCCAGCTGTTCCACAGCAAGTACTGAATTTGTGCGCGTTTGTGTTTCCTGCCTGGCTCGGATTCACAGAATTAAGCGATGAGCATGAAGTACCCTCTCAAAGCAGCCGTGCTACAACATGGAAACTTATGTGTCCACTAATGCTACGACGGTTTACACCCCTGCACGAGAATGACGATGAGTCGTCAGCGTCCCGAGAAAAAGGATCGAGTGGGGAGCATTGAACATCTTTGTCCCCAGAAAACTTGGCCATGTGCATGAGATATGAAAGACGCTCATGAATGGGTGGGCTTGACGACTTGCTAGCAAGACGTGGGAGACAACACCTCGAAGTCAGCAAATCCTCGCAGGCCGTAGTTCCTTGACAATTCAAGCCCCCATCTCCCGGCTGAATCCTGACAGGACCTCTTGCGGCATGTTCGTCGTGGTGTGGAGGCTCGCTCACGGATCTTTCCTTCATGTTGCTTGAACTAGAAACAAGGAACTGGCTCGGTTCATGATCCTTGAAACAAGTTGTTGCAGTATAAAGGACGGAGGGAAGTTGTAAGCCAAGTCATGTTTAAGACTACTTCACAAGTATTCAACCGTAACCTTGAGGTTGTAAAGGCTTTTTCGTAGATACCGTTATCTCCTGCTTAACTCAACAAGCGATACTCAACATCCCAGAAAGAGTTAGTACTGGGCCTCACCTCTTGAAAATATCATAACTTGGATGGTTGTTTAAAGAAAACATCAATTGCTTTAACAGTTGTTTTTCAGTCATGCATGAATATGCATCAATATTTAGGTCTAATGAATATCGGTGAGATATTGGGTGAGATCCAGCTTCATGCGACGTGAGAACTAGCTGGTTAGCAACCAAATTTTCATTGAGTTGCGTTGTATGTAATGTGGTTCGAAATTTACTGAAGTTAGACTCGACTGCATGTTTGATTGCTGCGTACACGTAGTGACACGGTATGCAAACACCTGCAAAATAAATTGTAAGTGCATTGTGTACTGGTCGAGCATCAACTAACATGATCCCAGATACTAAAACTAAAAAACATATGGAATACGTAATGGTTGCGTACTCAGCTTGTCTATTCACCTTTCGACATGGTAGTGAAGCGTGTGAGACAGTCGCTAAGTGGTCCTTCGGTATCAACTAGTTCTTTCATCGAACAGAAGAGAAATAAACGACGTAACACTTCATACTTGAACACGAAATGGATATTCTGCGATGAAAATAAACCTTACGTGTATTGGCAAAGTTTCTAGTCATTGAAAAGCCAGCTTCCCATCTACAATATTTTTTCTCAACAGAGTTGTAGAAAAAAATTGCACAAACCTCCATCCCCCCGAGCTCAAGCAGCTACGTGCAGAAAAGCAAAGACTTTGGGAAGGTGGGGCACGTAGGGGCCATAGAACCCAAAACCGAAACAAAGAAGGCGCAGAAACCAAAAACACACATTTTCCAGGAGACTGGTTACCCAGATTGTTGTATTGGTTCGGTGTTGTTTGTCATGCTTTAAATGTCATGTCTTCATCGGAAGATGTTTGAAAATTCGTAAGTTCCTCTCAAACTACGAACCTGCTGCCTTGCGCTGCGAACCAGCTCCCGCCTTCAACGCCAGCAGCCTCGTGCACACAAATGCATGACAGGGACTTGGGGGCCAACGAGGTCTCCAGTACCACAGTAGAAGCAGCAGCATGAGTGGCGGTAGCAGTAGAAGTAGAAGAAATAGAAGTAGAAGAAGTAGAAGTAGAAGTAGAAGTAGTAGTAGTAGTAGTAGTAGTAGTAGCAGTAGTAGTAGTAGTAGCAGCAATAGTAGTAGCAGTAGTAGTAGTTGTCGTCGTTGTTGTTGCTGTTGTTTTTGTCGTAGTAGTAGGAGTAGTAGTAGTAGCAGCAGTAGTAGCAGTAGAAGTAGTCGTAGTAGTAGGAGTAGGAGGAGTAGTAGTAGTGGTAGTAGTAGTAGTAGTAGTAGTAGCAGCAGCATCGTCATCATCATCAGAGCGCACACCAAGTTCGATGATCCGCGAGGGGTAGAGGCAATTGACCTTTCGGTCCATCGGAGACTCAGTGGCCTCTCTGCTTTGTGGCAGCCCTCTAAGAGACTAAACTAACAACAGCCACAACCTTCAGTCCAAACGATCTAGCTCCAGCTCGCAATGCTCATAGAGATTCCCAGCGGCTTCAGCACGGGAGTCATGAACGGCGTGGCTATGTACATCGAGCTGCACATGCCCGAAAGAAAGCTCGACGGTGCAGCCACCGAGCTTGTCCCTCCGCGATCCGAGGTGCCTTGTCCAGGACGGGTCTCAATCGGCTTATGGTCATGATCGGAATCGCCATCGCCACCATCGTCAGAACCTCTCCACGAGGAGTCATAGCAGTAGTAGTAGTAGTAGTCGTCGTCGTCGTCGTCGTGGTGGTAGCGGTAGTGGTAGTGGTAGTGGTAGTGGTAGTGGTAGTGGTAGTGGTAGTGGTAGTGGTAGTGGTAGTGGTAGTGGTAGTGGTAGTGGTGGTAGAAGTGGTAGTGGTAGTAGCGGTAGTGGTAGTAGTGGCAGTAGTGGTAGTAGTAGTCGTCGTCGTAGTAGTAGTAGTACTAGCAGTAGTAGAGTAGTAGTACACAACCACACAAAGACGCAAGAGAAATACACGATCCAATCTGATACATATGTGTTCAGCTTCGCTACCGTGTTTCCTTTGCACCACGTGTGCTACCCACCATCGCCTGCCCCCTTTCGCCCAAACATTGCAGACTGTCCAGCTTCTCGAGCGTGTCCCAATCAAGCAGGAGTTGCCTCCTCCGTCTTGGCGAGGCCCTCGCAGCTCCCCGCTGGCCCCTAGAGCTCGAAGTCTGAGCTTCCAGTGCTCGAGCAGACCCAAAACATCAGAGAGCCTCAGAGGACTGTCGACCTCGTTGGTCTCCTTCTTGCTCCAAATCACTTCCAACTCGTAGAGGCGAGCTGTGTTTTGTCTCGAAGGTCAGAACAAACACTCACTCCGTTCTCGTCTGACTCGTGTTAGTGGCATAGTGCCACGCGCGCTGTCAATCGTATCTTCTCCTCCATGTCGCCCATCCGCTGGGTGTCCGGCGTCTGGCGGTTTTCCCAGCCCCGATAGCCCCAGCCATTCCAGGATTGATCCTTGTCCTGCCTTTGTCGTCCTCGTTCTTCTTGGCTGGCCTCTGATCGGGTCCATTTCGGTCGAGCTCTCCCCCGGAGTCTACGCGAAGCTCACTGTCGGACCCCTGTCCCAGGATTATTAGGCCTCTGTCTCCTCGATTCCCATCTGGAAGTCGGACGGTGACCCGCCCTCCTGTGCACTGGTGCTTGGTGCCTGCCAAGAACTTAGTCACAGGCTTCACACGGACTGAATCGGAGCGATTCGACACTTGGATCTGACATCCTTTTGACGCTGATACTCGTAGCGTTCCTGGTGATGGAGCTTGCAGGTGGCTTTCCAGGAACCCCTGCGGCGTCACTGCAGTGCGACAGCCACTGATTGCAACAGACACATGATTGCGAATACGTTCTTCGACTCCATGGAGACGAATGCTAAGATCGAGCGCCGCTAGCAAATCAGATATTTCGCACAACGGTTATTCAGGAGTCGGATTCGTTGGCGCAGAGCCCCGCAGCGAGCTGCCAAGCGGGCTCAGATCTTTCTGGCTCAAGACCAAACGGAAGAGACTCAGGAAGCTTTGACACTCCTGAGCGCGCCTGAAACGGCGTTGGAAGCATCCTGCTGTCCTGAAGTGCTGACAGCAACACAGAAGGGAATGTGCCAACGGGCGTGCGCGCAATGTCACACTTCTGATACTCCGGAACACGCTGCGACTGCTTGAGAGAAGGGCCTGGGCTGGGAAGGGCTTCTGTATATCCCTGGCGATGTAGCTGTATGATCTATCGCCAGAAGCTGGAACAAAGGAGGGCACTTGCCAGAGTGATCCCGGCCGTCACGAGCCTGGCTACCGCAACACGCACATGGAGTCGCGAATGTTGCACTCAAACTCCTGAAATCAGCAAAAGGCTTGTTGAGACAACGCTTGCCACTGAGCAGAATAGGTGCGCTGACAGTGAATCTTGATCTCGGAGCAGTCAAGCTGCCTGCACAGAGCGCATCTGTGAGCAAGTATGCGAAGGTGAGATCTACTGCTGCTGCTGCTGCTGCTGCTACTACTACTACTACTACTACTACTGCTACTGCTACTGCTACTTGCTACCGCTACTGCTACTGCTACTGCTACTGCTACTGCTACTGCTACTACCACCACCACTACCACGAGCACCACCACTGCCACCATCACCGGTGCTACCATGATTGCTTTTGCTTTTCGCTGCGCCATTGGAAGGCCATAGTAGAGCTGGTATGAGTTCATGTATCAGCGATGGTGCTTTAGCGGCAGATCGCGGCAGTGTAATGACATTGGTGCCACGATGCTAATATTGGTTTGCGATAGCACTGCCACCGCACTTGTGCAGTGATGTTGTGGTGCAAGCTTCAGCATGCAGCTCACTGAATTCTCGGCATGCCAGCTTCAGGCAATAATGTGTATTGTGTGTGCCGTGACGCGGGTATTAGCCTAAATCCAAGCACGGGCTTCAGGCAATTGTGTCCTGTGGGATGCAGGTCTTAGCCTAAATACGAGCACGGATTTGAATTGAAAATGACATTGCAGAGCTCTTCTTTTGCCCTTCGCGGAGGCCCGAACGCAGACACAGGACCAGGCCGGGCCCGGCGAATTGGGGTCCGCTGAGTCTTGCGGATCATTCCATGTTCTAACCCTCGAGGATGTAAGCAAGGGCAGGCCTGGCAGACGAGGTCAGGCCACAGATCAGATCCAAAATGCGGCCACTTCGGACATGCCAGGAGGGTACCAGCAGTGCCGCACTCAAGCTGGCACAGGGGAAGCTGCACATAGACAGAATGGGAGAGAGGTAGCGACCGAGAAAGTCCGGGGGGAGGGAGAGTAAGTCAGCGAGGTTTTGAGGGTTCGAGAAAGAAGATCATCGCCAGAGATGCCCGCCGTGGCCGAAAACAGAAAAGACAATCTGGGAGCTGGGGAGAAAGAAGGAAAGAAGACGGCAGTTGTCACCGAGCTATGCAGACATGCAGTGTTTCGAAGCCCTTCCGAGCCTTTGGACACAGGAGGTCTTTGCACTCTTGCTTGCTTGGATGCGATCACAGCTCCCCGACACTAATGGGCTCCGAGGTGGCCAAAACACTTCGAAGGTGCACAGACCTTAGTTGCTCAATGCCATGGTGAGGGTGTCTAGCCCGCTGCTACGATTGCAAAACGTTTAGAGCACCCGAAGAGGCTTCGAAGCAAACAGCACGTGCAATGGCTATTGCAGGGGCTTGCCTTCGCATGAAAGTGATGGCTAGGAAACCTCGACTGCATTCGCTGGTCTTTGCTCAGCAGAGTTGCAATGAGGCAAATGGCGAGATGTCAGTCAGGTGCGACAGTTGCACAGGAGCTGTGACGTTTCTGGGCAAGTCAACACAGTATGTTCAGTAATGCTGGAACCGCTGCATTAGTCGCAGAATTAAGATCTACTTTATGTTTACCTTCTATGCAGTTCCCATCTGCCCCAATCGGGAATCGTGTTTGAGGTTTTCGGCAGCTAAACTCGCCAAACACACAATTCCCCCCTGCGAGTGTCGAGAAACCCAATGTTCCAGTCCCGCAGAAAGGGGGCAGGAATCGTAGCTTTGAGGTTTTCGGCCTGAAAAAAGAAAAGGCACGATTGCAGCCTTGTAAAATGGGGCGGGAATCGTACTGTTGAGTTTTCCGCCGATTTAAAACACCAAAAAGGCGATTCCCACTCGCAAGTGGCGGGAAACCCAATGCTCCAGTCCCGCAAAGACTGGGCGGGAATCGTATTTTTGAGGGTTTCGAGAGCTAGACACACCAAAAAAACAAGATTCCCGTGCGAAAGTCGCGGGAAATTCATTGATGCTGTAGAAGGGGTGGGAATCGTGTTTTTCGGGCTAACCACACCAAAAACCACGATTCCAACTCGCAAGTGGCGGGAAACCCAATGCTCCAATCAAAAGAAGGGGCAGAATCGCATTGTTGAGATTTGCTGCGAAAAAGATGAAAATGCGACTCCTGCTCGCAAGTTGTGGGAAACCCAACGTTCCAGCCCTGCAAAAAGAGCGGGAATGGTATTTTTGAGGGTTTCGGCGATAAGAACACAAAAAGCACGATTCGCAGATCCGCAGAAGTTTCGGGAACGGCTTGAAACACCCAACACGCGATTCCCACTCGCAAGCGTCGGGAAATCCAATGTTCCAGTCCCGCCGAGCCTAAGACGCCAGTAAGCTCCAAGCAGCTGCTTTTCTCTATTTAAGGAGTGCAGCTTCAGGTTTCGACGCTCGAATTGGGAGTCCCAATCCCCCATGTCGCTTCCGCTCCCGCCTCTGCCTCCCTTCGTTTTTGTGCCCCTTAGTGAGCGCCCTTAGCCCACCCTTAGCCCGAGGTGTTTCGGCTTTCAAACGCAGGAAGAGCCTCCAGTGACACTGCCCCGAGCTGCCGTTCGCGGCCGCTACGTCTTCAGCGGCAGTTCGGTGAGCTCTCGGCATGCGATGTTCTCATGATCTTCCCATTTAGATGCGCAGCCTCCCATCTTGCACTGGCAGATCTTGGGGCCGGGACAGCGGCTCGGGGCGTCCGCCGCCGAGTCCGGAGAGGTTGGCTGCAGGAGTTCACATTCCAAAAGCTTCCCTGAGGCCTTCGGAGCCTTCGGATGCCTTGGTGTCTCCTCGGCCAATGGCCGCAACCCCAACGCTCCATTCCGCAGTCTTCTTGCCGTTGGTACATGGGCTGCGCAGTCTCTACTTGGATCGAGTCATGGTACCTTGCCATCTGCGCATCCCGGTAGATTTGCGCGAAGAGTGCTTGTGCGGCCCTGTACGTCCGTTTGTGTGCGCAAGCATGAGTTTGGGGATGAGCTGATGAGTCTTGTTGGCGTAGAGGCACCGACTTCGCCCCCTCGCTCACCATGGAACGGTCGAGAAGATCTCGTATCCACGGCGTAATTCGCAGGCAAATCGCAGCACAAACATGTCGATCTCCTGATGTTTCGCATGGATTCCTTGTGGTAAGTTTTGTCAAAGGGGTGACATGGTGTGCGTTTCGTAATATGGCGTGTCCATGGGGTGATGTGCCTTTTCGTGCACCTCCGCCGGAGCGCAGCTCTTTGCAAATGTCTGCGGGACATTCCCGCCCCGAATTCCCCCCAGTTCCAAGCTCCTCGAAAGTGGACCCCCACGGAAACTCCGCCACGGAACCCCGCGGAGCTCCGAGGATTTCGCAAGTCGGAGACCTCGAGGCCGCATCGGTCCGAGAGCCCAGGAGCGTTCTCTGCCGCTTGCAAAGGAGAGAAATCTACACGGAAGACATGTACACTGTGATCTAATATGTGATCTAATACTGTGATTTTCTAAGACTATGATGTATCCCGATCTTTGAAATCGCCAGCTTAGCCGCTGACTCTGAGTCGCCAACGACAGCTTACATGGCGCTCCAGCGAAGCCACCTCGTCGCAGCTACAGCCACGAACGCTGAGGCAATGAGGACGGAGGTCACGCGACCTCCAAAATCGATGCTCGGCAGGTGCCGGGATAGCAGAGCATCACGGTACAGACTGCTTCTCTTTGTATGTTGGAGAACTGGTGACGCAATCGTCCTACCCGTTTCCCGTTTCCCAGTGCTCGCTTCGCTCTCCGTTCGCTCCTTCTCTTCGGTCACTCCCGTACCCTGGCGATGAGCTCTCCACATCTATACTACCTCCACCCTTTTGCTGATAAAGAACGCTGAAGTAGAGAGATGAGATGTACTACACCATTTTCCGTCGCCCCCAAACTACACTCCCAATTAAATACACACATGTGTATGTGTATATATATATATATATAAACACATAAACTTGTATCAAGCACTGTGGGCAGAGCTTCGAGTAGTTGTTATGCTGTCACAGGTGAAGCTTGTCAAAAGATGCACGGCGGGCTACAGAATCTGTAAACTCTAGCTACCAACAAACCAACTGCAAATAATGCCCGCAGGCACTTACCTCTTTTCTGTTCCTGCCTTCGGCCTTTGTCAACTTTCAAGAATCAGCTGCGACGTCTCATGCTGCGTTTCTCTACTTCTGATGAGTACAAGCCCAACCAATGCAGGGCCTACAATTGTCGAAATCCTTGAATGCCGCAATATTACTTTGCCATCCTAGCCTAAATATGTTCAGTGCTCCGATCCAGACATAAAGTCGTTGGTGCAAAACACTAGTGACTTCCCACCGTCTATGCTGCAACCCCGATAACAATCTCAGTTTCGAGTTTAGGCCCAAATTTGCTACGGAAGTGTCATGTACAAACCTCTGTAAATTTCTATCGGCTTGGATCTTTCAGCCCATACTTTCTCAAGAACATCAATGTTCATAAAGTCAGCTTGGAGACCTGACTAAAGATGTAAGACACGAGAATTATCTACAATGTCTGACGATCCAGGCCCTCCGTATTCCTGAAGCCTTCATCAGAACCTCATCATGAACCCTAGCTTGTTTCCTATGCAATTCCTGCACTGCCCTATCATTCGCATGCTTGCCACTGCCAGAGTTTCAACTGGCATCACTTGGAACCGGGATCGGACATCCGCCAACGAGAAGCAAACTGTGAATTTGTTGCAACCACACATCTTAGCCGCAATGGTTGCTCACTACAATTTGCGGCTTCAATTCGAATGCTTTCCGGACACCTCGTAAGTCATTGGAGCATACACAGTGAGGCACTAACACCGTCTTCAGAAAGCCAGCGTCGCTTCCACGGCTCTTCTCTTCTTTTCATCTTTGCCAGGCGGCCGAGGCAATGGCTGCTTTGGGCCCAGCAAATTTCCGTTCTCGTCCGAAGCCGCCTGCATCCAACTGAGGCTGAATGCGATGAGGTAGAGATCTAAGGCGGGAGACTTTGCCAAGTCACCACTGGTTGCGTCTGCACCCATACTCAGAATTATTATGTCACGATGCTCAATCCTTTTGTCCAGTCAGTGCCGTCACTGCAGCCAGCGTCCCTGAATCACGTGTGCAACCGAGACAAATGCCTCTAGCACAACAGATGCCTGGTGCAAGTAGTCGATTTTAGAAGCTTTTCTCCAAAGATTTGGGGACATGGCATGGCAAGTCTGAATCCGCAGGTCGTCTGGGGGTTCAGGGACTATGAACGCAACAGAGATCAGTGAGGAATCCCTCCAGTCTATTTGAAATCATTGGGAGGTGCACCCAGAACCGTCGCCACAGTCAGCTAGATGCACACAAGCATGCAGGCAAGCGGCGCCATGACTGCTGTGAGGAACATGGTGAGCGAATATAGGTTGACTGCAGCAACAAAGACTGTCACAATAACGCATTCCTGACTTTTTTGGTTTGCAGTATACCGACTGCGCAGTAGCGTCCAGCCGTTTAGTAGCGCAGCGGCATAGACCCTGTAGCTCGGCGACTTGGCATGGCCTCCCTTGGCATTCGGATCATATTACAGGGTCAACATGCAGAGTGCTTTAGGCGCACACATGCGCAGTCTACACACCCGCACCGTTACCATCATGAGCAGTCTTAGATGTCGGCCTTTGGTTTGTGCCGTCCTCTCTTGCGTGTGACCGTCAGTAGGGATATTAGAGTTTGTTGCTGCTGCTCAGCGGGTCTGCTACGTCCCATCTTGGGAGATTGGCTCGGGCACGGCTTCTTACGGTGGCGCTTCCAGCGAAGAGACGCAAAAGACTGAAGCCAATACTCGAGGTCTAAGAAGTGCGCGAGCCATGCTCCAATGGAAGAGGATTATGCATGATGACCCGACGCATGCTTCGTGTAGCGTTTTTGCTAGTGTCGATGTTGTTTTCCAGCACAGATGACTCACGATGCAGCATAGGTGCAGCTTCCATGAGAGCCCAGCCACAATGGAAACACAGCGGAAACGAGAGAGTGAAAAGCAAATAGGCGGCCAAGTTACAGGACGGCTCACGAAGGCTCCCGCTCACGCTGACAGAAAGTGAAAAGGGACTAAGCGGTGGACCCAAGGTTCCGCGCATCATCGTCATGTTGCCTCAGAATCAGAAAAGCTATTCAGGGCTAATCGCGGCTCATCGCGGCTATTCGCTGACGGTGCAGAACATTGCTATCGATTTCAGTACAGTACCACTCGCCACACTCAACACCGTCATGGCTCCAACACCACCACTTGCTGTCGGTCCGGGAGGGTCTTTGTTTTTCGCAGTTGGTGAGTTTTGCGTTGTTGCCTGTGGATTGCCGTGGGTGTGGTGAGGGGTGCGTGCGTGCGTGCGTGCGTG
>CAJNDV010034370.1:5216-19267 GCA_905221635.1 Symbiodinium sp. CCMP2456 | reverse complement strand
TGGTGGTGGTGGTGGCGGTGGCGGTGGTGGTGGTGGTGGTGGTTGTTGTTGTTGTAGCAGTAGCAGTAGCAGTAGCAGGAGCAGGAGCAGGAGCAGGAGCAGGAGCGGGCGCAGTGGCAGTGGCAGGAGCAGGCGCAGTGGCAGTGGCAGGAGCATTGGTAGTAGTAAGTGGTGCTTGTTTGTTGCTGCTGCTGCAGCAGATGCTGCTGATGCTGCTATAGTCGTTGGTATTCCTGCTGCTGTTGGTGCCATTGCTGGTGCTGACGATGAGAACGGTTCTGATGATGCTGAAGATGCTAGTGCTGGTCGTGGCGATGATGACGACGACGAGGATGATGATGATCATCATCATGAGCATGAGCATGAGGACATGAGGAGGAGGAGGAGGAGGAGGAGGAGTCTTATGATGATGGTGATGCTGCTGATGCTGATACCGATGTGCCACTGGCGATAATGATTATAATCACGATGGTGGTGGAGGTTGCTCTATATCAACCCTCGCGTGCCTCCCTGTCTAACGGTGCAGTTGCACGCTGCTCCGCCCACCACCTGGGAGCATCGGGATACAGATCAATAGGTTGAAGTTTTCAACCGAACATGGATAACGCATGACGGTGTAGCCAGTGCAACACCCTCTTGAAACTGTTGTCACTGCTCCGGATGAGGCTTGGTGGAGCTTAAGAAGTGGACCTGACATCCTCTTTGTCTGCCAGCTCGGTGCCATAGAGAAGGTTCTGCTCCTCGTTTGCACTCAGAAAAATCACATCAGAAAGAGCCCAGAAGGTTTTGATGATGTGAATACTCTGCAGTCGAAGGTGCAGAAGCGATGCTGGTAAAACTAAGCGAAGCCTTACCAAGCATACCAACAGAGTCCGAACGGTTCAAACTCAACCCTCGCCCGGCAGATGAACATGGAAATGGGTAATTAGGGCATACGGGGCTGAACAAACCGAGAAGGTACGGGCAGACCTTGCAGCTGTTTCAAACATCGCCAAGCCCCAAAAACCTAAACCAGCGTATCGGGGGGCAGCTCTCTGTCACGACCTTGGTCAGAAACTTTTTGCATCCTCATCGTATATCTTTGGCCACCAAAACACTGCTATGGCCTCCGAACTGTGTAGAAGCTGCGCAGCAAAACCCAGACCCCGCGCTGGCCAAAGGTTGCTTGGAGCCTGACACGGCGACGTAACCCTAGCTCCTTCGGCCTACATTACTTCGCTCACCCCCCCCCCCCCGCCCCGTTCTTAAAAAACGCAGCCCTAAAAATGCTGAAACCCCTTTTACAAAAAGAAAAAGGACTCCCTTGTGTCCTGAAGCCAGAGGAGGGAACCAAGCCAGCCAACCTGTCTGACCGAGACGTCCACGAACCTGCCAGGCAACAGGGGCTTGTAGGGCTGCTTGCAGTTTCGGGTTTTGGAGGGCAATATCCGGGCCTTAACCATTACCCATATTATTTTTGGGGGCTCTTTATTATAAAGATAGTATAATGGACCCTAAAAACCCTATTCTAATTATTAAGGCCCCTATGTTAGGGTTTGGGTTTACGGCCCCGGGCCCGGGATTCAGGAGGGGGCGGGGTAGAGATTGGGCCTTTCTGGTGGCTTCGAGGTGCGGCTGCCGCATGCAGAGTCTTCTTGTTGCTGCTGTTCTCGATATTATTATTACTATTACTATTATTGCTATTCCTGTTATTATTGAAGAGGCGCTTGCAGCATATTATTGATATCATTGTTCGTTGTTGACGTTGCTGCCACTCCGACTTTAATTTGCGTTGCCGTCCTCGGTTATACTGTTGTCGTCGTGCTCTCTTCTTGTCCGGTTGTGTTGGATAGCATTTCTGCCAGGCAGGCCACAATATCTTCTCCCAGCCCCGCAACGGAACAGACGCAATGTTGAAGCAACAGACGGCACGACATGAAGTCCAGAAATCACGTCACGGGCGGTAGGAGGTTTCGTTTACAATGCGGCCTCCGCCTCCAGCGATAAATGCGAAAGCATCGCTGGATTCTCGCCTTGGTACTTGTCCAGTTTTCGAAAGTATGGTGTAGGGCCGCCGGATTACCGAAGGACCTGCTGCCAGGGTATGGTTTTGGACGGAATGCTGCAGGGGGGAATCAAAAGGGGTCCCTGAGACCTTGAAACTTTGGACCTCGGTGTGTTGGAAGTAGGCTTTGAGATGATTGTTTTAATGCTTTACCAAGTGTGTTGAGGAGCCCTAGGCAACAAGGTCGAATTGCAGATACGAAGTTCAAATCTTGCAGGTCCTTGAGGCGCAGAAAATGTTAGTATGTTTCAGAGCTCTGCTGCCACAGGGTCGGTGGTGACCTGCAATGGTAAACGACGGGCACTTCCGCGATATTCCCATGCACATATCTGCAAGCGCAGTCTGTGTAAGTGTGAATGAGCGCGCACGGCGCACGCATGCCGGTGTCCGTGTAGGCAGCCAGATAGACAGCCAAACAAGGAGGAGGATGGATGCGGGTACACCTCTCTACATATCTAAGTGTCTCTATGCGTCCTATGTACATAGATGTATGTATGTATGTATGTATGTATGTATGTATGTACGTATGTACGTATGTACGTATGTACGTATGTATATATGTATATATACTAAAAACGTACAGATAACTGCTACACGGTCCTTATGGAACCCATTGGCACAGCTTTTATGCTCTGCCGGGTTGAAGTTGCATGCTTAGTTAGGCAGCACACTCCACTGACTGCACGGAACTGCCGCAACTAAATATATATATATAGATATATATATATATATATATATATGGTACGTTAAATGCGTATATATATGTATGTATGAGAGAAAGAGACGTAGTTTCTGTGCGTAAGAGCATACCGGCAAGGATGTAGGCATCGACAGCCCTGGTGCAACAGAAAAATAATTTGCATCAAGCTGCTGCATCATCCTTGTTGCCATTATCACACTATTCTTGTCGTCGCTCTCGTTAGCACGAGTATGTTCACGGCGCTCATAATTACTGTTGAGGCATCGCTGTCCTGTCCGTCATCGTGGCGACTTCTTTAGTCTTTGTAACCGACAAGTGTTCATATCACTGATACAACTGCTGTGCTGATCATCTTGTTTCATTACTATTGCTTCACGACCAGTGCTTCACCACAGGTGCTATGATCAGTGCTGTGATTGCTGATGTGGCTGTGTGCAACAAATCACAGAGTTGTTAAGAAGCTGGCAGCAGCATAGTGGACCATGCGAAGTGGCCTCTTCGCAGGCATTTTGAGCTTTACGGCTTCTGGTCTCGGGCCTTGGGTTGGGTTTTGGGACTTTTTCGGATAAGAGGGTCTGGCTTCTAAGACTTCGGGCGTGAAGGTTCAAAAGGGAGAAGCTCCCACAAGAAAGTTCAGGTCTTGGCGCTGGCGGCGTTGCAATTGCAGCTCGACGCCGTTGGATAAGTGCTGCGAGATGGAGGCAGCCCTCGCTTCATGAGAAGCTGGCATTACTCCTGTTGTTGCCATTGCTAGTGTTATTGTTGAGCTACGGTCATTGCTATTGTTATTGCAATGGCTATGGCTATGGCGATGGCTCGGGCTATGGCTGGGGCTACTGCTATTGCTCTTGCTATGGCTATTGCTATGGCTGTTGGTTGCTGTTGCTATTGCTATTCCTTTTGCCACTGCTTCTGCTACTGCTGTTGCTATTGCTATTGCAGTTTCAATTCAATCGCAAGTGCAATCGCCATTGCCATTGCAACTGCCATAGCTATAGCCACTGCCATTGCTATTGTTATTGCTATTGCTAGTATTGTGTTACATTTAGTGTTGTTGCTCTTCTACCATTGCTTTACTACTTTAGCTATCGTCGCATGTGTATCGGCTTCTGCAGACCTCGCCACTGCAACGTCCAACCACCACGACGACTCTGACGATCGGACTCTTCACATGCATTGTGGCCATGCTGCTGCCCAGCAACGACACGTGTCTGGGGCATTCATTCCGTACCCAACTCCCCACAACCCAACATGACAGTCGGAAATTCCGGAAAAGGAAGGATGCGGCGAGAGCAGGGACAAAGGAAGCGTAAACCCAAGCTCTGGACTTGGACTGCCCTCCCTGCTTTGCATCTGGAACGGTTCAGCCCGACCCGAAGCCCTGATCGGCAATCTCGAATCCAGAACAAAAAGGCAGAATCGCCGCTGGTAGGGCTAGCCGCAAATGGAGATATGTGCATCTCAGCAATATCCGCTTCGCATAGCTGTCTTACAGGGAAGCCTGATCTCGAGTGCGTATAGTAGACCATCAAGATCGAGAGAGACTCATTCCATAATGTAGGGGCCTTAATAATTAGAATAGGGTTTTGGGGTATAGTCTACTATATTTTTATAATAAGGCGTAATTATTCAGGCCTCTACATTGCACCCCAAAACCCCGAACTCAATCCGGAGCCTACATGAACTGACAGGGCCGGACCTCCCCGGACATCGCTGTCGGTTTTGTGGGAGTCCTGGCTGAAATCTGAAAGGACTGTGGCTTACTGTGGGGGCGGGATTTTGGATTTAAAGTTCAGGGCTTAAGGCTTCGAGCATCATTGGGATCCAATTTTGTGGCTTAGAGTTCGAGGATTTCGGGGGTCAGGCGCGAGGTTCTGAGTTCGGGGCGTGGGGGTGGCCACAAGATCCTGGTGAAAGAGGAAACCACTAGAGATGCTCAACCCTAGGCCCTACACCGCGAGACACCTGGACCCTTGAAAACCCCCGAACTCTAGGCCTCGTCTTCGTTTTCGCCACCAGTGCTGTAACCTGCCGAACACGATGGCCACGGAGACGGAAGAAGAAGATGAAGATGACGACGATGTGATGATGATGACTGTGACCGTGGAGATGACGATGATGTGATGGTGTGATGATGGTTGTGATGTGTAGGATGATGAGGGTGAGGATGGTGGCAATGTGACGACCGTGATCACGACGATGACGAGGAAGAGGAGGATGATGGTGGCGGTGGTGATGGTCATGGCTGATGTTGATGGTTGTGGGCAGCGATGGTGTTGGCGATGATGGCTTCGCTCTGGCTGCCATGTTGATGAACAGTTTCGGGCACTGGTTTGGGCTTTGGCTTCCGGGGCTCTAATGAAGGACAGGGCTGATAGGCTAACAGAAAAGGATGTGAAGATGCACAAAGCCCCATACTTGCGCTAACTCTAGGCAAGTAGCACAGACGGCACAGGAAGCTCTCGAAGCCCCAACCTTTCAATGTTGCCAACCCCGGACCTCCCAAAGCCCGCCTCGAAAAGGAATCCGATCCTATACCCTCGCCTCATCCGCCCCTGCTCGGCCTTTTGTAACTAGCCACAGTAGTAGGACTGGAAATGGTGCAGAATGCGTGTTGCCCACCTAATGCTGATGATACGCACTAAGACGGTCGTGATAATACTTGAGGGTTTAGGGTTTAGGGTTTAGGGTTTAGGGTTTAGGGTTTAGGGTTTAGGTTGAGGTCTTTGTCTTCACCCTCTTTCGGCTCCAGCCTTCGGGACTGCTACTCATGCAGGATTTGGGTAGTTCTCTACATTAGGGTCCCTTTTAGGGTCTTTTTTATAAGGGTGCCGTACTATATTGGGGACCTAAAAGGGGCCCTAATTTAGAGAACTAGCCATCTAGAGGTTCTTAAGCGAACTTCAGCAATCTAACAGGAATCTCAAGGGCCA
This sequence comes from Symbiodinium sp. CCMP2456, assembly GCA_905221635.1. Classification (NCBI taxonomy): domain Eukaryota; class Dinophyceae; order Suessiales; family Symbiodiniaceae; genus Symbiodinium; species Symbiodinium sp. CCMP2456. Next base: position 13,590 of record CAJNDV010034370.1, on the reverse strand, counting down.
GACAACCGGCACCGATTCAAAAAACAACATCTGGCCTGCTTGCTCTAAGAACCATCAAAGAAGGCATCATGTTTACCAGGAAACCCTAAACCCTAAACCCTAAACCCAACCCCAAACCCTAAACCCTAAACCCTAAACCCTAAACCCTAAACCCCTGTTTACCAGGAACACCCAGTTTTAGACAAGATCCCCATCAGCTGGTCAACGCCTTCGGATGGCTTTGTCCACGGTCACGCTCCGTGACTCCATGGGCTTGGCCTCCATGGGTTTGACCTGGTTTGGGTTCAGGGGTTTAGGGTTTCGGGTTGAGGGTTTAGGGTTTAGGGTTTAGGGTTTAGGGTTTAGGGTTTAGGGTTTCGGGTTGAGGGATGTGCTATGAGTCGGCAGGGTACAGATATTGGGTGTGGCTGAAGGCATGCGGCAGCTGCAGCAGCAGTCGTCGACCATGTCGTCTGTCCCCTGGCGGGACTAGCACGTACTGGTAGCAGCAGAGCAGCAGCAGCGGTAGCAAAAGTAGCCGTAGCAGTAGCAGCAACAGCAGCAGCAGGAGGAGTCGTGGTAGTGGTTGTGGTGATCGTCGACACAGCTCTTGTAGAAAAAGCGAAAGTTACGGCAGCACCAAGCGCGCAAGGTAACCGTAAACCCAAATCGCCGAACCTGGAACCTTACACCCCCAACCAGCGTGAACCCAAAAACTTACAATGTGGCGCTGCCTGTTTCATCTGCAGCACAGCACTCTGCTGCGGCCTGAGGGGCGGTTCCCTAGCATTTCTGGCTTGTTTTATGGGCTTATATAAGGCTTAGGGTCTTGTGTTCCGGATGGGTTTGTGGGCTTCGGGACAGCTGAGGGTTTTTTGGGTTTTGAAGTTGAGGCGTGGAGCAGCAGAGTGGCCATGAACCTCGGAGGTCACCCATATCCTGAATCTGAAATCGTCACTCCGAAACCCTAAAGCCTGCACCCTGACCCCTAAATCCTAATGTAGGGGCCTTAATAATTAGAATACGGTTTTGGGACCCGTTTTACTGTAAATAGACTAAGGAACCCCCAAAAATAGCCTAGGTAATGATTTACGCCCCTATATTAAATCCTAAATCCAGCTTCCTAGGGCCCCCGGCTGCCCCGGCTTCGAGAGCTTGCCCCGCTCATCTTGCAGCCGTGCTATCTCACGCTGCACACACTGAATCTGCCTCGGACCATGGCTTAGGGTTCAATGTTCAGCATTTGAGTAATTCTCTAAATTAGGGTCCCTTTTTCAGGTCCTCAATATAGTACGGCACCCTTATAACCAAATGCTCTAAAAAGAACCCTAATTTAGAGAACTGCCCATTTGGGATGTCAATGTAGGGTTCAGCCACGGCTTGGGACTGAGCAGGATTACCTCTTTGGGGCTCCGGGTTCGGCGGTTTGTGGTTGTTGCTAGGTCACGCTCCCAAAAATTCGCAGCATCACTCCCTCATAGCTTGAATCAAGCAGAACTTAATGGGGAATGATCCCTTCAAACTAACCCTAAACCCTAAACCCTAAACCCTAAACCCTTAAACCCTAAACCCTAAACCCCCGGACCCCATCAAGATCCGTTAGCCCCGCCAGGGGTCCTTCTGAGCCCCCCTGCTGCAGCAGGGACTCGCGAACGATTTGAACCTGGGCTTCCCGACCTCGCGGCGACAACCGGAACAGCAGCGCACCACCAACAGCGACAGATCATCAGCATGTACGTGCAAAACACTATGAAGTACAAGAACCACACCCATGAGTTTAACGAGGCAAGGAGCACTGCTCAGAAAGAGAGTAGACAGAGTCTTCCCCAAGTCATCACCAACGACATTGTCGTCCTCAACACCATTCTCATCAGCACTATCGTCGTCACGGCCATTGTCCCTTTCAGTTTCGTACTCAGCCAGCGTACCGCATACCTCACCATCCTCACCCGCTAAATATGTATCCTCCTCATCCCGCATCCTCATCCTCGTACCAACCATCAGTCTCTCATCCTCCTCATCCTCACAAGCCGTATCAACAAGATGTGCAATTAGAAAGCGAAGGAGACAAAGACGAGGAAAAGAAAATCAAGGTGTGTCGTACTTAGAAACGCATTACCAAGAACCCAAGTGGTAAGCGCCCACGGGCATGTATAGCAACTCGCTGTCAGCTCAGGCCATAGTATCTGCATCGCACCGCGGTGCTAAGCCAACGAGTTTACCTGGATCACATCCCAGCTTCGCACCAAGGGCTTCCATCATGCCAATGAAGCCGACATCAAGTGGCAAGCTCGAACCTCCAGGACCGAAAACCCCAAGGCAACGCGACGCGCGACGGTGGGCTCAGGTGGAGAGTCTCCGCACACTTCGCGGTCAGACAACGAGTTTGTTAGGTTTTTTGCATCCTTGCCACGGGTACATCAGGCATGGGGAACGAGCTTGAACCCAAAGCCCTGCACAAAAAAGGGGGCTTCAAACCCCAAGCCACGAGGGCTCGCCAAAGCTCCACAAGGCTCAGATACATCTTCTCTCCACAGCCGACGGCTGCTCCGACAACGAGTTTTGCAATGACATCACAGCCTTCTGGAAGCCAAAAACGCGAGAACATCGTTCTCATGAAAGCGCCGACAGGAAGAAGAAGCAGGAGAGAAGCATGTCAATAGCTATGATGAGCCTGGTAGTACTTTGAAAGTGACAAGCACAACAATACACCAGAGGGACGGCAGTCATATCAGAACAACCTTGGGTTGCCATACTGCTGACAACGGCGAAGATGTCAGCATATCTACAACTCGACATGAACCCAAATCACACTACTTTTAAGCCGAGTTCCGGCCGCGCATAACCCATGAATCTTCACAACAGCAAGGGAATGCAGATTTTGGGAAGCTTGACTTTGGAAGTGAAGCCAAGTCATAGGAGCGGGGGTCCTTGCAGTGAGTTGATGAAGTTGGGGCTGGGGCGCTTGAGACGAAAAAGCCTCGACTGCAGAACAACGATCCCCGTTTCGATGCCGAAGCTGAGCCAGGACGCCATCGCCGTTCACAGGCAGGGTCAGAGAAATCGCCGTGGGGCTGGGCACAGCAGTCTGTGCCTTCACGGGAAGAACCTGGGCTTCGGAGGTTGAGAGGCTCAGGGCTCAGGGGGCTTCGGGGGGTTTAGGGGTTTAGGGGTTTAGGGTTTAGGGTTTAGGGTTTCAGTGTCTTGGGTCTTTTGGACTTGGGTGTTTGCTTAGAACTGAGAGGCTTGTAAGGTTTTTTCCAGTTTATATAAGGTGTAGAAGTGCGGGACATGACATAAAATCTGGGCTTACTAGAGCCCACGTGACCTGGCCCCATTGTTGCTTCGGGGCCTTGCGTTTAGGGCCCTTCGGAAAGACGCCTAGGCCATAGATTCAGCCATGGCCCTCTTTACTACTGAGGCTCAAAGTACCCAGAGAACCCAATACCCCTTAATCAAGGAATATACCTTAAATTATAGGGGCCTTAATATTATGATTTAAGGTATATTCCTTAATTAAAGGGTATTGGGTTCTCAAAGTATGAAGCCCTGAAACTCGAAGCAAACCCTGAACCCTACACCCACAACTCTGAAATCCTAAAACCTGCAGCACTCCGAAAGGACTCGAACCAGGAGGAAGTGGCCTTCTGTGACGCGGCATGCGCACTCTTTGGTGGCAGCTGGCCGAGTGAAATCGTCTCCTGGAGGTTTCTTCTTCAAGCCCTAGACCCCTAAAACCATAAACCAGAAAACCCCTGAACCCTAAACCCCTAAACCCTAAACCTCTAAACCCCTTCGCCGCTAAACCCCCAACCCCTAAACCCTAAACCCCAAACCCCAACATAAGACCGTTTGGATAGGACTTCAGGGCAGCACAGCTCCAGATGTCAGGGTTCTCTAGCCTGTAGGGTTTAGGGTTTAAGGATTTAGGGTTTAGGATGTAGGGTTTAGGGCTTAGGATTTAAGGATTTAGGGTTTAGGGCTTAAGGTCCCTATTTTCTGGTATGAGCATTCTTGCTCCACCTGCTTGCTTTGTTCTCCTCTGAACCTGTCGAACTTCGCACTTAGAGAAGATCTTGATATGGTTTAGGTTTAGGGTTTAGGGTTTAGGGTTTAGGCTTTTGATGAAATCACCACTACATGAACACGGTCATGGTGAAGATGGGGAAAGCAAGCAAAGCAGCAAAATGTCACTGAGATCGAAGATGATCGCGCTGAATATCACGAGGAGAAAGGAAAGGACGATGAACATGATGAAGGTGCGAATGCAGAGGGGGTATGATATGGCGGTGGTGACGACGGCGACGGCGATGGCGGTGCTGACCAGACTAATCCTGACGGTGGTTAGCTGGTGATAAGAACGTCGCAAGCCCCCAAAGCACAACCAGTCGGCCATCAAAAAGACTATACACACCATCCCGTCTCCAAAAATTAGAAGCACGGAGATAAGGGGAGTGCGGTCTTCAGAGGCTGGGGACTCATGTCTGTTTCAAAGAGCAAACTAGTTCAGGCCCGACGTCGCAGACATCTCAGCACAAGAGGATGCCGAAAAGACAAGGCTACAGCTTTACGAGATCATACTAAACTCCATGGTGCCCCTAAACCCTAAACCCTAAACCCTAAACCCTAAACCCTAAACCCTAAACCCTAAACCGACACTTCTTACAGAACCTAATCCCCCCGAACCGTAAACTTTAAGATTCCCGAAACCGAGGCCCTGAAACCCGGCTGCCATAACCTGCCCCGGTGCCAAAACCTGCAGCCCCAAGCCTCACTACCCCCAAAAAGCCGCGAATCCTTCAACCCTAAACCCTAAACCCTAAACCCTAAACCCTAAACCCTAAACCCTAAACCCAACCCTGACCGGGCGCTGAGGTGCAGACCACAGAACCCATGCGCCCAGGAGGCCTCGCACACAGCGCTCCCAGGTTTGGGGCTTGGAGCCTGGGGTGCTTAAATTCGGGTTCCAAGTTTAGGGTTTAGGGTTTAGGGTTTAGGGTTTAGGGTTTAGGGTTTAGGGTTTAGGGTCCAGGTTCAGGAAGTTTAGGCCGAGAGATTGGCGTTCACTTGCCCCGGGGCCAAGACTCATTGCAACATGCTTTCGGAGCACAGGTTGGCTCAGGTCTGACACACTTTGAAGTTGGAAGACGTGGTGATACTTGGGTAGTTGTCAAAATTATGGTCCCTTTTGGGGTACCCTAAATACTAGGTGCCGTATTATAATAAGGACCCAAAAAGGGACCATAGTTTTGACAACCACCCACTTGAATGCCTTCACCCTCAAACCAGCAGGGAAGGAAAGCGGCAGCTTAAACCCCAAAACCCCAAAACCCTAAACCCTAAACCCCTAAATCCTAAACGCTAAACTCTTGACCAGCGGTACTGAGCGGAAGCTTCTGTTTCGTTTAGGTTTTAGGGTTTAGGGTTTAGGGTTTAGGACAAAGAAACAAAACCAAGGTGACAGCCGCAGGATCGACCAACTTGGCCTCCAAACGCGAACGAGTTGTCGATGTCTTGTCAATCGTATACACATTATACACATGCATGTGTACGTATACACTTATGTGTGGATACATATAAACACACACTCATTTACATATAAAAGTGTGTATATATATATATATACATACATACATACATGCATACATGCATCGCCCACGCTTGTGGACTTCTTCGACCGACGGAAGCGGACGTTTCCTTCGCTGCCCTCCGGCTGACAGCTGCCATCCACAGCACTCCACCTCAGAAGCTCCAAAATCTAGATTATATGCAACCGGTCCTCTCGAATGGAGGCACTGAATACAGCCCTGCTGGACTCACGTCCTCTTTCCTGACTCGAGTTTCCTTTTCATGACATTGCGGACCTCATAGTCAATCAACTCCTTCTCCACCAGGCGCAAGAGCAGGTCTCTATCTGTCATTTCCTTGAAGGACCCGTCCTGGAAACCAAGCCAAGCCGCCGCCGCGGATGACAGGCTGTGGACTGAGCCCAGGAGAACCAACTTCCACTTGAAATGGCGGCCCCTTGCCACGACGCAGCCCACGAGCCGGCTGCAATGCCAGCTCCCTTGAAGCCCAAACCATACAGCAGAGCCGTGGGCCCAACAGTGACAACAATCCCGGTGCCCGCGATTAACGCCCACCTTCTGCTGCCGTCAAGGCTGTTCAGCTTTGCAACTGCGAGTGCACGAAGTTCCTGATCCACCAAATCGAAATGTAGCAAGTCTAGCACCAGCTGTTCATCAGCAGTGATGACCGCACACTTGGTGGGTTCCACGGCCAGCGCCGGCCATTTTGGTAGCACGCGATTCCTGTTTGACTAGCCGAATGAGCCACTGTCACAACGTGAAAATCGCCATGCACCCACAGCTGCCGCCATGGCAGCCACTGACTTGGCCATCTTGGCACGCTTCAACAACATCTTGCCACCCAGCACCACACCCGAAGGCACAGCAGGGGATGCGAAATGCTGGCAGAAAGAGGTTTGACTGTTAGACCTTGGTGAACTAGTGTTGGTGATATAAATCCTTAACTCGCTCGCTTGGACCTGCCCGCTGCTTGAGAAGCGCCACCGTGAGGGAAGTTACCAACTTGGCATGACCGATGCAGTGACGATGAACTTTCAGGCCTGCAACGGTTGAACATGGGTGGTGCAAAGCCCCACTTCAGTTGGAAAGTCGGTCAAAATATAGGTCAAACTGACTCAGGGACCTTGTCTTTGAACATGTTCACTGCCACACCCTATTCGATTGCTGGCATCAACCCCTGTCTCGCAAGTACATCCAACATGAACCTGTTGATGCCATGATAGGGGTACGAAGCAACCTAGCTGATTTGTAGACATGCCGTGTATTGCCAACTTGGCCAGATGTTGATATGTGCATGTTTAGAAACAGAAGTACGGCTCAGTGGACCTTCTTCATAACCGCAGAAGCTTCAAATCATGCTGCCATGAAGTACAACAAGTTCTTCTGTAAATGCTACACTCAGTTATACTGTTACCATTACTACAGCTGTTGTTGCAGTTGTTGTTGTTGTTGTTGTGGTTGCGGTGTGGTGGTGGTAGTGGTGGTGGCAGCCATGGCGGCAACTGCGGCGGTTGCGGCGGTGGCAGTGGCGGTCGGGCTGGCGGTGGCAGTTGCGGTTGCGGTTGCGGTTGCCGCTGCCGTTGTCGTTGTCGTCGTCGTGGTCGTCCTGGTCGTCCTGGTTGTCCTTGTCGTGGTTGTCATCCTAGTCGTCGTTGTTGTCGTTGTCGTCGTCTTCGTTGTTGTTATCGTTGTCGTCGTTTTGGTTGTTGTTGTCGTTGTTGTTGTTGTTGTTGTTGTTGTTGTTGTCGTTGTTGTCGTTGTTGTTTCTTCTGCTGTTGCTGTTTGTATTGTTGCTGTTGCTGTTTTTATTGTTGCTGCTGTTGGTTCTGATGATGTTCCTGTATGTGATCGAACGCTGCTGCCATGTAAGTGCCAGCACTGTCAATAGTACTCCAGTCACGGCTGTCACGATGATGTTGTCAGCATTGCGGCTGTCGTCTTCTGACTTTTCTTTGCTACGACCGAACTTGTGCTGACCGTCATACTTCCATGGACAAACCCTCACTAGACCCTAAACCCACAAACAGGAGATCAACTGCCCGGGCTGTCCCTGCCTCAAGCCACTGCAGGGCGAAGCAGGAGGTCGTCTCTCCTCCTGCCTCGGCCGTTTAGGGCGTAGGGGTTTTGGGTTTTGGGTGTGGGGCCTAGGGTGGGTCCTAACAGGTCCAGACTGTGGTCCGTCCCTTTCAAGGCCCATGTTTCCAAAGACGGCTGACTGGAGGGTAAGGTGAGGCAGTCTTAGCTTGGGGCTCTGCACGGGAAACCCTCGCATGTTGAACTCTCCTCCACAACCTGCCGACGCGATACACACATATGCTTTATGCACATACATACATCCCTGCATGAATGCGTACGTTCGTACGTTCGTACAGGCAGACAGACAGACAGACAGACAGACAGACAGACAGACAGACAGACAGACAGACAGACAGACCAGACAGACAAGACAGACAGACAGACCAGACAGACGGACCAAACAGATATGCGTGCACATGTGTGCACACATACATGGTATGATATGCATGACATGACATGACCTGCTATGACATGATACGACCTCAACCAGCGGCTTTGATAGATTGGAGAGGCGAACAGCCCCGAACTCCCCAGAAGCAGAACATGAACTCTGAACTGCTAACCCTGATCCCGCAACCTTAAGGCCTGGAACCCTTCATTAAAAACCCCTAAACCCTAAACCCTAAACCCTAAACCCTAAACCCTAAGCCCTAAACCCTAAACCCTAAACCCTAAACCCTAAACCCTAAACCCAGAATCATAAGTTAAATCCTAAAGGCCCTTCCTGAACT
>CAJNDV010034367.1:8936-29192 GCA_905221635.1 Symbiodinium sp. CCMP2456 | reverse complement strand
CTACCATCTAAGGTTGAACCCATGGGCCCCTAAGGTTTTAGGGTTTAGGGTTAAGGGTTTAGGGTTTAGGGTTTAGGGTTTAGGGTTTAGGGTTTAGGGTTAAGGGTTTAGGGTTTAGGGTTTAGGGGATTCTAGGGTCCCTTAAGGGTATATATAGGGTATATAGTAGGTATATTAGGGTCCCAGGGTTAAGGGCCCATACTAGGGGCCCATGGGTTCTACCTTAGATACCACTGAGACACAGGGTATGAGATCCCATGGAATTCGCTCCTGGGCCAGGCCAAAACGAATTCCGACTTGTGTGCAGGGTGTACTGCTATGACTTTGCGTTGAGGACTGAAGCCAAAAAATGCCAAAGAGAAATCAACAATCCGAACTCAATGCCCTGACTGTAGAAGGAGAGGCGTTGTGAGCTGTAGTGCGTTCTCACCGGGTAGATGGTTTACTCCGCACGACAGTAGAGGTCGGCAGCTTGGCCCTCAGCTCAGGCTCGTGTTCGTTGCTGCAATCAGAACCATGTGGGAGTTTCCGAAAATTGGGGGTACCTTATTTTGGGGTCCTTATAATAGGGATCCTACTATTTAGGGTACTATATTAGGGTCCCCTATTTTCGGAAGCTCCCATGTTCGAGGAACGGGGCTCTGCTCACGGTGAGAGGAAGAGGCAACCCTAAACCCCAAACTGCCCAAATCCTGATCCAAAGAGGGGAAAACTCAGCCAGGTGCCAGGCAGCTCCCGCACAGCGTCGGCAGACATCCTCCATGGACTTCGGCAGCTGGCAGCCATACGAGGTGTTTTTTTAAAGAATCGTGCTGGAGGGTTTGGGGTTTATTGAGAGACCTCGTTCGAAAAAGAGTTATACGAATAGCATGAGAGTATACCGTTACGGAAACAACAACGGTCGTTTTCGTCTGCGTCTTCGTTGGATCGTCGTCGTGGTCGTCGCCGTAGTCGCCGCAGTCAGTCGTGGTCGTCGTAGCAATAGCAGCAGTCGCAGCAGCAGCACTACTGGTGCTAGCAGCAGCAGGAGGAAGAGGAACAGAAACGGTACAAGTGGCAGGAGGAGCAATGAGCGATTGTAGGCTCAAGAGTAGGGCCCGCCAGAAACAGGAGCTCGAAATCGCTTTCGAGCACGAAGTCCGAAACCCTTCCTCTCAAGCCGTGTGCTTTTCGGGCTTCTCACGGGACGACGGAAGGAAGCCAAGGCTTCAAAGCCCAATCGTCGCATCACGAAGGAAAACTTCTCCGAAGAAGGTTGCAAAAGTCAAGGAGCAGGACAAGAGAAAAACGGAAGGCGGCAGCAATGCCAAGAGTACTTAACAGTACTTCGTGACAAGCCAGCGCAAAGAATTCCTGTCACACGCCGGCATCGAGACACGCCTCTGAACTTCGAGAGAAGCGCCAAGGCCGTGGCCTGGCAGGGACTCAGCAGGATTCGCGCAGCACTGGACCGGTCCAGGCCATGAAGGGAGCCAAGCTGAAAGGGAACAATGAGCTGACATGCCTTCTGAAGGCAGCTGTAGAGGCTTTGGCGCAGACACCGTTTGCTGACAGCTGCTCAGCCGGGAGCAGGGCGGTTGAGGACGTGGCATCCTTGGAAGCCTTGGATTCCAGGCTGGCCGGGCTGCTGTGCCGCTGCCGGCCTGCGCAATGGTGCCAGTGGTGTGATGCTGGCTGAGAGCTGTGGCATCGGGGAATTGGTCCTCCGCTCCGGAAAGCGCCAAGGGAAGCGCAGAAGTCTGTGGCCTCTTGCAGGCCTCGCCTGGGCGTAAACCGGCAGTGAAAGTGAGGGCACCACCCCTCGGAATGCGCGGGAAGCTGGGCCCATCGAGAGATGGAGCGCCGGAGACACTTCCGTGAAGAGGTCCACAAAACAGCGGCGCATCCCAAGACCGAAGCATGAGATTTACGCTCGTCGGCGCGACAGTGACGAGAGGTTGACCACACCAGGCGCCCCTGCGCCCCAGGGGGCATCAACTTCGGAGGCTATGGTTCTCATGGACGAAGAGTCTTCCTCCCGTTCCCGTTCTTCCTCTCACTCAGACGCAGATAACGCGAGCCTGTCGGAAGACCCGGGCGACCTCTTTTCAAAGCCATAACGTGCCGGGCAAGCTGGAGCCGTCCTAGGCTTTGGAGATGGAGTCTAAGAGGTGTCTCATCGCTGAGCTCCCTGGAATGGAGTCACAACCTGCGACCAGTATCCCAGTGAGAGTCGAAACACCGAGATTTGAGAACCCGAAGCCCTTTCTTCACTTTTGGAGTAGGGGCGTATGTTAGTTATGTTTGTTTCTGAGCGTCAGCCACACCCGAACCTGAAGTTCACCTTGTAGTACGAACGCGAACCGAGATACCTCGCCTGGCTGAGCCCGAGTTGCGATCTCTGGCAGGCATGGCACAGGGCGACTCGGGCCAGGAGCCCCCACCAAGTGGGACAGCGCCTGAGGTGGCTCAGGGCTTTTGTGGAAACGGCTTGGGATCGATGGCAGTCAGAAAAATTCAGCACCACAAGGGGTTTTTGGTGCCCAGCATCCGGAAGGTTCCAAAAGTTGCAGAGGAGTCGAACTGCGCTGGCTTGCCGCTGGAGCTGTTCGACTCTGACCGAAGCATCGCTGAGGACATCTTGAAAGTATTTCAGGATAAGATTCTTGCCTGTGTTTGGAGCTCTCGCCAGCCCACGGACGAGCCCTGATGAAGAGCCCGCGGAAGCATGCTTCTAGTAACGATCGGATGTTGTCATGGGCAGCTTCAAAGCAGCTGAGGAGTGTGGCGGGGTCTGGGCATTCTCTGACAACTGGACAGGTGTTGGAGAAGTTAGCCGTCAACATCGCCTCGCACCACAACGATCTCTTCAAGTCCTTGCTGAAGCAGATGTGTGTCCTCACCAAGTCCCAGACAAAGACGTTTGCCTGTCGAGTGGAGGGTTCCAAGCAGAGTCGTAGGCACCTTGGGCCTAGGGCATCTGTGTGCCTTGGTCAGCCATGGCCAAACTTCGGAGGGCTGAGCAGCCGAGGAACAGTCCCGGATACTGGACCTTGCGCAAAGATTTCTGGCCGCGAAGATGAGGTAGCCCAAGCCGTGCAGTTGCTTTCTCCTCGATCCGCCGGCCAACAGAAAAAGCGTGCCACTAACCAGCCCTCTCTGATGGGTGCATCGCCGGGACCTTCTGCTGGCGCAGCGCCACAAGCAGAATCTCCCCCGTGTTTTGCGTCGCGGGTGACAGGTGACTGAGTCCATGTGTGAGAGAGAGAGAGAGAGAGACATGATTCAATGCGCAGCATTGCCAGTTCTGCTTCCGGTGCTGTATTGCGCAGTCGTGGTTGCATCTGCAATTCTCCAGGCTCTCGTAGATGCGGTTGTCAGATGCAGTAGAGCCTTTGCAGCATGTGCGATGGATGATGATTTAGAAGATGATTTTGAACCTCTGGGATCGGAAGAACCGGACCCCCTGGATGCGGACAACTTTGATGCAGTTGATTACATCAACAAGCAGTTTCCCAACCAGGAGTCTTTAGAAGGTCTCAGCAGCTTCATCGGGCAGCTGAGGCAGCAGGAGAAGCAAATCGAAGATGGCATCCGAGGTGCGATCAGAAGGCAGGCAGCCAATGGCCGCCGAGCGCAGGCTGACCTCAGCGATGCGAAACTCGCAGTTCGGGAGCTCTTTGAGCGGATCAAAGCCATACGCTCAAAAGCCGAACAGTCCGAGGAGCTCGTCAGCGACGTCTGCCGGGACATCAAGTCTTTGGACATCGCGAAGCGCAATTTGACCTTGACCGTGACGGCGCTGAAACGCTTGGTTATGCTGATCACGGCCCTGGAGCAGTTGCGCTCCACGGCAGAGTGTCGACATTATGAGCAAGCAGCGAGCCTGATCCATGCGGTCGAGGAGCTTTCGAGGCACTTTCAGGAGTTGTCGCACGTTGCAAGAGTCGCCGACCTCTTAGAGCGAAAGGCAGCTGTCCTCGGTGACCTGAAGCAGCAGATCCTGGACGATTACATGTGCCTCCATGGCGGTATTGGTAGCGCCACCAGGCAAGAGAGTTTGCCTGAGGGCTGGGGGGTTGCAGCCGCCAAGTGTGTAGATGCGCTTGGCCCTGGCATGAAGAGGGAAGTGGTGACACAGTTCTGTTTGCGACTCTTAGAAGGTTACAAGGACATATTCCAGCCACCCAAAGAAGCCTCAGGCCTAGAAACGGCAGAGCGCCGTTTCGCGTGGCTAAAGCGAACGTTGAGAGAGTTTGACGACAAGTACAAGTCGCAATTCCCAGAGTCTTGGCGAGTACCCTGTGGCTTGTGCGACCTCTTCTGCCACGTGACCCGGCAGCATCTCGTGGAGATCTTGGACACGTCGCACCACACGGTCGACCCCGAGCTCATGATCCGGGTGCTGCTGAAGTCCATCGACTTCGAGAACGAGTTGGCACGGAAGTGGTCCGTGGAGTCGGACCAGGACCAGGGCGACGGCTACCCTGGGCCGTCGACAAGTCAGCTGCTCCTGAAATACCCGGACGTCCTGTCCAGCAAAGCCGGAGGCTCTGGCAAGGCCGAGGCGTTGGCCCCGAAGGTCGCGAAGGAGGAGTTCGCGCCTCGCTTCCGAGGCATCATCAGCGAGTGCTTCGATGCCTATTTGAGCACTTGGGTCAAGCACGAGGAGAAGCAGCTGATGGAAGTGCTGCAGAATTTAACCTCTGCTGACAAAATGGTAGGCCACGACGAGGACAACGACGAGGATGAGGACGAATCCCTGGAGCCGAGATATCTCTACAAGTCGGCTCCGGAGCTTTTCGCCGCCATGAAGGGTAGCATGAACAGATGTGCAGGGTTCTCTACTCACAACACCCTCTTTGACATCTTCCAGGTCTTCAGGAAGATCATAACCCAATATGCCGGAAAGCTTGCAGGCTTACTTCCTGGCAACGGCAAAAAGACTCTACTGGATGTGGCTGGGGTCCAGGCCGTTTGCTGTGTCATCGGCACGGCCGAGTGCCTTGACTCTGTTTTGCGAGCTAGCCTTGTAGCTCCACTTGGCTGCCGAAGCTTTGGGGGGCTTCTACCCTAAACAAACAAACCCTAAACCCTAAACCTTAAACCCAAAACCCTAAACCCTAAACCCGAAACTCTAAACCCTAAACCCCTAAACCCCTACTCGCTCGCGAGCGTGAGCCTTGATCTCTGCAATGTGAGAGGGAAAACTCCATAGCGAGACGGAAAACGGGTCGTTAAAAACCCCCCAAATAAACCCTTAATCTAATGATGAGGTATTGCGACGAGACGCTGCCCCAGCTGGAGGACTCCTTGCTGAAGGTCATCAGTTCGGACTTCCAGGAGCGCATTGGCCCGAACCTCGGTGATGCTAGACTATGCTATGCTATACTGTACTATACAATACTATATTGTGTTACGCTGTACTTGTCGGAACTATGCTGTGCCACGCTATTATGCTGTTCTGCATATGCTGCGCCATGCTATGTTCACTACATTACACTTCACTACACTATGCCGCGCCACGCTACGCTACACGATTATGCTGTCCTATACTAGAACTCTAAGTACCCTGTGTTTTGTATTTAGCACACTCTAAACTCTGTATCATGCTCTATCCATCTCTATCCCCTATCCTTTATCCTCTCTACTCTATACCCTCTTTACTCTATACTCTATACTCTCAAATTGAAATCCAATAAAGTTCTATACCATGTGCGATACACTGCACACTGTTCGCTACATGCCATATAAAACTATAAACTATATGGTATGTACTACAGCATACTCTACTCTAATACGTGCTCTGCTGTTCACTCCAGGTGCAAAGCGGCCCTGTGTCTGCACATGTTTTTGGTTCTGGGCGTCGGGTCAGCTATACTATTGTGCCGGTTCCTTATTATACTTATAGTATAATGGGCCCCCAAAACCCTATTCTCATTATTAAGGCTTCTATATTCCACAGGTTTCCACGAGGAGCAGGAGATCCTGCGGAACCTCGTGAACCGTGCGAACGATGGACTTGTGCAGTCTGTCAGCTGCAGCTTGGACGAGGCCTTCGGCAGCATGACCGGCACAAACTGGGCGGCCTTTTCACAGGACCTGTCAAGTTCTCGGTTTCGGATCCAGTGTCCTCTAGCCTGCGATTCCATGAGGGTTTCTTGCCGTGCAGAATCGCAGGACGTGGGTGACCACAGCGCTTTTGTGGGTGACATCAGCGAAAGGCTGCCGAAACAGTTCGAGCCTATAGCTCGACACCTTTCCAAAATTCATTACCGCTTCTTCTGCGACAAGTTCGTCCAGTCCTTTGTGGCGCGGTTCGTAACAGAGGTCCACAAGTGCCGGAAGATCAGCGAGAAAGGTGCCCAACAACTGCTCTTGGACACCGCGCTGATCAAAACGACGCTTCTGGAGGCACCCGTGATCGCGGGGCAGGGCCGGCAGATGCCCACGGCATACAGCAACTATGTTCTGCGCCCTGGCCGCAGCTCTGTTCTGACAGCCAAGCTTAGTCTGCAGGTTCTGATTATTCCAGGTCGTGCGTGGATAGCTCCCGGATCTCATCTGTCGACATCGAATGGCATGAGTCAGTTCCCCACCCTGTGCTTTGAATATCCACAGCCTAAGCGACCACGACGACCACAACCACCACGCCCAGCAGACACCAGGAGGTCACTGGGAGATGCCAGAGGCCACCACAGACCATGAGGAGACCACCACAAGAACCACCAGGAAACAACCACCAGGAAACCACGAACCAGACCACCGCGCGACGCCAGGGGAATTCAAGAGACCCCCCAACGAAGACCGGGATACCAGGACACGGCATGCTGCTTCCTATGCACTGGCGGGATTCAGAACCGGTTCCAAACTGCTTACTGCTTCCCCCAATGTGCTGGTGGAATCAGAGACACGATGAACCTGCTTTCAGCGTATGATTTGCGAGATTCAGGACCATGGCCATAACGCTTTCGCGCAATTGTCAGGGTTCGGAGATGTGGCCAAAGTGCTTCCCTGCATGTCCTGGCTGGGTTCAGGCATTTGCAGGACAAAGCGCTTTCTGGAGGATACGGCCTCACGGATCGCTTGTAAATAATGGGACACGAGTGCAAACTATGCGCCGCGCCACAGCAGAATATTACGGAGTGCGTGTCGGGGCGCCTCGCACGAACACTAACTATTTCTCTTTTAGAACCCCACGTAATGTTTATCAAACTGTTTGGAGAAACACAGAGCTTGAGAAAAGGCACTTTGCCGGTCCGACTGGATAGTCGAACTCCGGAAGGTGCTAGTGTCTCGCAGTTAAGGTCGGGGTTTCAGGGTTTAGGGCGCGGTGTTTGGGGTTTGCATCCTATTCGTCGAGGCATGCAGAGAAAGCTTTGACTTCATCGAGGTTTGCACCACAAGTCCCAGATCTTAATAGAACCGTCGAGAAACACGAACTCGCATTAGAGGTACCTTAAGCCCCGAAAATCTGCACCTGACCCCTATGCTCACCACGCTGCGTGGTCCTGCTTCGGGCACCACGCTAGGCAGAGTGCTGGCTCTTTAAGGGCATGGTTGTGGGTGGCCGATGTGTTGCTCTTCAGAGCCGAAGCCGGATCCCTAAACCTACCAGGCTTGTCCGAGTGTGAGTGTCAAAAAATCTACCACCCCGAACCTCATCTCAGCCCTGCGAGCCGCCTCGGCTGGAGAGTCCCAGTTCCGAGAGTCCAGGCGAATCCCCCAAACCCAGAGTCGGCAGCTCAGGCGCGAGATGGGGAAGGCGGAGATCATTCTCAAAGTCCTCTCGTCGCCGGATGCCGCTAGGCTTAGAGGTGAGGCAACGCCCATCGCTTGGACAAGCTACATGCAGTGCATGGGAGTTTCACAAAACAAGGGAATCCGGTACAGATCCCACGAACTCCTAATTTGTGAGGTATCGCTTTCTCAGCTTAGGGCCTTTTCCATTCCAGGGGCCACCTGGTCCCCAGTCCAGGGCTAGGATTTAGGGGCTTTGTTGCGGCTTTAGGCTTTAGACTGGCCGGGCTGAAGAACAAACATCTCTGCCCCAAAAAGGAGTCGAAGACTTGCGAGCTCCGGAAGAGTAGGGTATCCAGGGTCCAAAGATCGGAAAAACCCTGAACCAAGTTCTTGCACCATCCTTAAAGTCGCAATAAAGGGCACGAAGGAGGCAGGCTCCCAAAATGCATCGCGGCTTTGCGGTTTCGGTTTAGGGCTTCGTGTTAAGTGCAACTTCAGGTGGCCGACATGGACATGTAGCAATGTATGATGTATGGCAAATTATGGGCTCAAGATTCGGGTTCCCAAGTCTCCTCCAACAGAGGGCCATTGGAGACTCGAAGACCATGGGTTGCGCAAGTAGCCAGGAGATTTCGTGCCCTGCGAAAGCAGATGCACAGCCTGCAGTTCCTAACGTGGCGGGCCATTCCTTTGCTGACTCCCTCAAGGCCTTGCAGCTGGATAAACATGCAGCAAAGCAAGAGAAGACATTGAAGGATGACTTCAAGCCCATTGAGCATTTCGTCGAACCACGACTCAGCTTCAAGTCAATGGACAAGGACAGTGATGGCCACGGGCTACCAGCATTGAAGACGCACACCGGCTACGTGGAAGAGTTCCAGAAGTCTCTGAAGAACATCAGATCCAATCCGGAAGACTTTGAGAAGCGGGTGCGTTGTGGCAGGGCTCGACAGGCAATGCTTTGAAAGTAGCATGAAATGACGATTGAGAGCGACGCCCGGAGGGCATGCTTCCAGCATTTCGTTTATGCACTATCATGTGAGACTTGCCTGCATGTGTCACACACTTTTGAGATGCAATTTCCATTCATTCTCGTGAGGTATCACCTCGAAGTCTTTTTGGGCGCTTGCGCGCCAGTCTCTGCATCGGACGTGTCAGTTGCGGAGAGAGAGAAGTCGGAAGCTTGACGTGTGCCCAATCTTGTAGGACAATACAGGAAGTTTTTGTTGTGATGCTGCCGACACCGATGCGCAATCCGAATTCAGCGATGCGACGACTCCTTAGGGTGGTGCTGTCGTGGTGTGTTCCGCGCAAAAAAAAACCTCCTTGGGATTCTCTCGCAGAGCTCCAATTCTTCTCCCCTTGTGCAGCTTTGCGAGGCGCTGCTTCTGTTTGTCACGTGCAGAGGGAAGCCTATGTAGATGTTCAGCCGGTGTGATTTTCTGCGCATGAAGATGTTTGGCCTTTGCAGCCCTCATTTCAAACGACTGACGCAGGTTTCACCTTGAGCAGCAGATGTTCTCGGCAACATACAAAAGCATGCAGATCCCTTATCGAAAGGGAACCATCGCGCCATCGCACCGTGGGACCGCGAAGAGGTTTCCAAGCAGAAGCCTCAGGGAGCAGCGAGGCTCCATGCCGCTTCCGCTGCCGTAGCGAAGATTCGAAGACGCGGACACCACAGGCACCATTTATCAGCAGCCTACGTGTCTTGCGAGTTGCAGTATATGCACAGCGGCAGAATGCTGTCTGTACCGCCAAGAGGCATCTGGAGAGTGTAATGCTGGCAGAAAGATCCGTAGAAGTTAGATTCAGTTAGATCGCTGAGGAAGCAACTCGGAGACAGTACGGCCGATGCAGGCATTTTCCGGCATCTCGACACTGGGATTACCGACTGAGCTCCGGAACCATGATTCATGATTCAGCGCATCGAGTCTCAGGGTGTCTTCTCAACGCATCGCGGCTCTGGAGCACTGGCGACCCCATCATGCCAACATTTGGAAGCCCCGGGCTGGTCCTGTTTCTCTGAACCCTGCCAGTCTCATTGATATCATCATATTATATATGCATACACATATCTGCAAGATACATTGGATATTATTAATATTATGTGTTGTTATATATGATTGGGAGTCGTTCCAAAAGCAGGCCGGCCCGGAGTCTTTGCAGAGCTTCAGTTTCTTCTTCGCACTTGCAGGCTCCTGAGCTCGGGACTGAGCATAGGATGTAGAAGAGAGGGGTGTCGCATCTCTAAGATGTGCAGGAAGCCTCGGAAGTGAGAAGGTTATCGGATCTGATTTTCCCTGCGGCTGGTGGCTCCTGCCCCGGCACGCATTTCAATTCGACAGTGATTCCTGTCACTGTGGCAGGGTCCTTCCTTAAGAACATGTGAAGGAGCGCAGGCCCTCAAAAGGGGAACCATCGCGCCATCGCACCGTGGGGCCGCGAAGAGGTTTCCAAGCAGAAGCCTCAGGGAGCAGCGAGGCTCCATGCCGCCTCCGCTGCCGCAGTGAAGATTCGACGACGCGGACACCACAGGTACCGTTTATCATCGGGCTGAGTTGATCAAAGGTGCTACATGACTGGCTCGGGCTTCAGTCCCCTGTCCGGTTTCGATATGTTGTCAAGGCTTCAGATTTGCATAACATGTTAAGCTTTCAGCAGTACCCCCTTGACAGCTTGCTTTAGTGAGTGACGAGAACTGAGTTATGCAAACTACGAGGCGCCAGTTGCTGCTGCAACAGGAGTAGAGCGCTAGACATGGAGCATCGCGCTGCGGATCACGACCTTGTCTTACGTCTGAGATGTCGCAGGGAGCAAGTGTAGAGCTGAACCGTGGCGGGCCACTGGGTGATTCTTTTTGAACCGGACCTGCCAGCTGCATGGGGATGTAGCCCGCAGGCTGCAGACCAAACCCGTCCATACACAGACGCCCCGGAGATTTGGAGCTTAAGCCTTCAACCCCAAAAAACCCCAAGGTGTCAAACAAAAAACCCTAAACCCTAAACAGCTTCGATCCCAGGTGGTGGACGCAGCTTCCATCTCAGCCATGTGCCTGGGCTTTTTCATGGTCGGAGTGGATGGCTGGGGGGACCCCATGTGCTTCAAACGCGTAAACTCAAGAAGAGCCTGGGACTGAAGGGGCCCGAGAAAAACTCGTACCATTATTCCTTAGGGTTACTTGTTTGTAAACTTACAGTGTCATGTGCCCTCATCAAGCCAAGACGCGCTTTTGCCCCAAGCGTATGACCAAGAACACAACAAATCCATGAGTCCACAGCCGAGCGCGGCCCGGCGGTGATTTATCTTGACTCGATGCAGCGAGATGCGATACTAACTTGCAGAGTATTTTTTTGTGTTTCACTGTGTGGTATGATATGGCATTTGATTATGACATGCTAGACGTTGCGAAGAGCTGCGGGTAGCTCGAACAGCAGCCTCACTCAGAGCATCGCCCGGCCGTCGGTCGGGCAAAGCAACCCCGTTTGGGGCCAACATGCATACGTTCATACATACATTATGTTTGTTTGCTTCTATTTAATTGTCTGTTTGCTCATTGATTCATTTATTCATTCGTTCGTTCGTTCGTTCGTTCATCATTTCATGCCGTTCCATTCCATTCCATCCCATCCTATCCCGTCTCGTCCCGTCCCCATCCCTTCCTCCCTTCCTCCTTTCCTTCCTCTACTCTTATGCTCATGTCTGTTACCCTTAACAGACCCTAAACCCTTAACCCTAAACCCTAAACCCTAAACCCTTAACAGAATCGCGTCTTCCCGTTCTTCTTTTGCAGGCTCGGGGAGAGCGGCGCCGACGACCCGCTCGTGGAGAGGCTGCTCGCCTTGCGAGCCTCAGGCCGTGGCTCGGAGAGACGTCGGGCCGAAGAAGTAAAACACGGGTTTAGGGTTTAGGGTTTAGGGTTCTAAGAATGAGAAAATGACGATAATGATAATGATGCTGATGATCGTAATTAATGACACTAGTTCCTTGACAGTCTTACTCCAAGTATCAAGGTTGTTTCAATTCGATCCCCGGATTCGATTTTGGGGCTCACGGCCCTAAGGGCTTCGTTACATGGGTTTGGGAAACATGGTTTGTATTTGGGCATTCGCCGCTTATTCTCATTCGGGCTCTTCTGGTTTTTGCTCGTGGGCTTGAGTGGCTCAGGGTCTTGGGGTGTGGATGTGCTCCGTGTGTTTTTCACGAACCTGGAGGGTTTCTAACTCGGAGTTGAGTGCAAGTGTATGAGGGCCCCAGAGATCCGAATACACTTGAATCAATTAAGGAATACACCCTAGATCATGACATAAAGGGCCCTATACTTTGAGGTATTTCCCTGATCAAGGGATATTGGGATCTCTGAGTTGTGAATCACCTAAGAGGAACGGGTCTTCTGCACGTGGGTTGTCATCCAGCATCTCGGGATTGCGGAGGCTCGGTTGGCCGGCCGTCCAGTCGTGTAAAAGAGCGTACTGAGACTGAATGAGCAGGCACACAAGATTCCGCAAGGTGCTGGAGTGGACCCCTTTCAGGCCTCTTGATTATCTGCATGACGAAATCCACGCAGTGGACCGGAGAATGGGGGCATATCCACATCACGGGCACTTGCAGCTAAGAGTTATGAAACCAGGCTCATCACGCAGTCTCGCCCGAAGACTACAGACTCGCCCAAACTCCTGCACTGACTACCTATACGGACACTGTAGCCCCCGTCCACAGCATGACAGCTACTAGCCGCGATGCAACGGCTCTTTGAACCAACGCCTCATGGTGATACTGCTCAAGGCGTGGACCGTAGAGTCTGCAGACTTTATCTGCTGCCAGGGGACGGAAGCGAGGCGGCGTCAAGTGCCCTGGCTGTGGAAAGATCTCCCTCCAAGCCTTTGGATGCTTCTGAGGGCATGGCCCACAATCCTTCATCTGCTTCAGCACCCTAAACCCTAAACCCTAAACCCTAAACCCTAAACCCTAAACCCTTACCTCGTCGAGGTTTTTCCGAAAGGCTTGGCAGCCAGGGAGCTGCAACCTCCATGGTATGGTATTAGAACTGCTATGAAAGCCGAAAGACCAGTGGTCTGAACCCAGAAGCATGCTGTCTACTCTAGAATAAGCAGAAGTGGCGGATCGCGGTGTTTGTGGGCAACAAATGCCCCCCGCAACCGCCGTCGGCCCGCCCGCCTCCTTCAAAATGCGGCCATCGTAGCCTTAAGCTCTCAACACAAAACCTTGGCGGCAACCAGACTCTCCTACACGGAAAGCACTTGTTTCACCCGGGGAGGGAGAGGGTCCGCAAAAAGCGAAAGTAATCCAAAGACCTGAGATCAATCCCACCCTAAACTCTAAACCCTAAACCCTAAACCCTAAACCCTAAACCCAGGTTCTGCGGAGCCGCAGCTCGGGGCCGGACCCTCAAACACTTCCTTGAGGCATTACGGTATTGCGGTATTATGGTATTAGGGTTTAGGGCATTAAGGTACTGGGGTTTAGGGTATGAGGGTTGGGGCATTAATACGGCATTAAGGTACGGGTGTAAGGGTTTGGGATGTTCAGGGTGTCAGGGTTTACGCTGAGTAATGCGCTTGCAATTGGGGGTGAACATTAACAGCCCATCTCGGAATCATCAGGTTACCCGGCAGGTTCAGGCCTGGATTCAAAAGGTTTAAGGTTAAGGGTTTGTTTCGGCAAATCAAACAATTTTATTTTGGCTGTTAGTGTTTTCAGATGTTGCCACTTTTTCCACCACGGTTGCTGTAGCAGCAGCCGGTTTCATCATCCTGGCACGTACTGCTACTCTACTTGATGTTATGGTTCTCATTCTCCTTACCATCATGAACATCAATGTTATTGTTATCATCTTGACCACTATCATCTTGACCACTATCATTCCGAATCTTATTTTTGCTGCTACGTCGTAGTGTTATTATGACGACTATCATTCGTGGTATCAGCATGTTCCTCCGTCGCATCCAACTACCGGCCGAATACCGAAGAGGCTGGCACGGCGCTACGTTTTGAGTCGTGTTCAGGGTCAGTCTTGCATCTTGGAACATCTCATGCTGACTGTTTTGATCGAGTCCTCCGGGCTTGGAGTCGACTGCACGTTCGCTTTGGCACCAGCTTTGGGGTTGCTCCACGGCCGGGCATGCATTCCTGAGTTCGGAGGATCAGGATTCTTGTGGGTAGTACTCGTGTCCTTTCGCTTCTAGTCTTTTTTCCTTGCTAAGGTCCCTAGCTTGTGCTGCTTCATCATCACTCGATTGTTGCACCATTGGTTTTTCACTTTAATCGGCCTTACCTTACCATCATTTCTAGTTCTTGCTGCTACTGTACTGTTGCTGCTGCTGCTGCTGCTGCTGCTGCTGCTGCGGCAACAGGAACAACAACTACGGCGACGGCATACATTTCGAGGACGACACAGACGATGTGCTACTGCTACCACTGCTTGTACCGCAACATCAGCAACCACCACCACGACCAACACGACGACGACGACCAGTACTACTATACTAGTACTACCAGTACCACTAGTACTACTAGTACTAGCACTAGTACTACTAGTACTAGCATTAGTACTACTAGTACTAGTACTAGTAGTATTACTAGTACTGGTACTGGTAATACTACTAGTACTAGTACTACTACCAGTACTAGTAGTAGTACTACTACTACTACTACTACTACTACTACTGCTACCGCTACCGCTACCGCTGCCGCTGCCGCTGCCGCTGCCGCTGCCGCTACTGCTACCGCTACCGCTCCCGCTCCCGCTACCGCTACCGCTGCCGCTGCCGCTACTGCTACCGCTACCGCTCCCGCTCCCGCTACCGCTACCGCTACCGCTACGACGACGACCACCACTACTGCTACCACTACTATACCACCGCCGCCGCCGCCACCGCCACCACCACGACCACCACCACCATCATCACGACTACGACGACGAGTACCACCTACTACGACTGAGTTCTAAGAGTGTGAGATGCCTGAGTACATGAAGCAGCCTGACAACGTGGCTGAAAATATCGGCCCCTGAATTCGTAATGTTAAAATGATGCTTGATGCAACACATTGCAAGTGACAGCGTGTGAAAGTGGCCAACATGAAACTGCACGAGAGTTTGAACATCTGAATCCAAACCTTGCGGTTGCATGAATTTACTGTTATGCTATCATAACCCCGCTCGCGACTCGCTCAGTCATGCAGGAGGCAAAAGCTACTACCACTACTACGACCACGTCGAGTACTAGTACTAGTGGTAGTACTCTAGTACTACTCCTACTCCACTCCTGCTCCTGCTCCTGCTCCTGCTCCTGCTCGTGCTCCCTGCTCCCGCTCCCGCTCCCGCTCCCGCTCCCGCTCCCGCTCCCGCTCCCGCTCCCGCTCCCGCTCCTGCTCCTGCTCCTGCTCCTGCTCTGCTCCTGCTGCTGCTGCTGCTGCTGCTGCTCCGGTGCCTGCTCCTGCTACTCCTACCCTACCCCTATGCCTACTTCTACTGCGACTGCTACTGCTACGTCCGCTGCCGCTGCTGCTGCTGTTCGTGCTCCCTGCTCCTGCCACTGGACTGCGACTGCGACTACCGCTGCTGGTGGTGGTGCTGCTGCTGCTACCGCTACTGTGACGGCCGCTACGGCTGCGGCTCCTGCTGCTACTGCTACCGCTGCTGCTGCTACTACTGTTACGTTTGCTGCTACAACTGCTGCAGCTGCTACTGCTGCTGTTCGTGCTTCTGCCCCTGCTCCTGTTGCTTGACTGCGGCTGTGTACAACAGCGGCTGCGACTGCCGCTGCTGCTGCTGCTACTGCTGCAGGTACGGCTGCGACTACGGCTACGGTTACGGCTGCTGCTGCCACTGCTACTGCTACTATCACGGCGACGGTGACCGCGACGGTGACGGCGACGGCGGCGACGACGACAACGACTACGACGACGACGGCTGCAACAACGACGACGACGACTACTACTTCTTCTCCTACCCTGCGACGACTTTTTTAGTCTTGGTCCTGTCAGTTTCGAGCTCTCGAGGCAGACTGTTTTGACATTTCTATTCGTTTAACGCATTTGTAGCCAGTACTACTACCGTGGCTATTGTTGCCACATTTGGTGAGTTATTGTAATGGTAAAACCTGTTCCTGTCGTACATGTTACTCTCAGTACGGTGATAACTATCGTCACGATTGCACTTATAATGACGGTTTTGTGAGTATGAAGACCGGTGCGATGGGAGAGATACGTTTCATGCGAGCATCTTTGGTGAGGTCCCGTCTATTGGCTCTACCATGAACTATCTGGGTGATGCCTTGAACAAGGGTGCAAAGGCGGGCTCCCTGTATGTGGGCACCAGCGTCATCGCTAGCCTGTGCGTTAGCTAGGGGCCGGGATCCAGAATAGTTGCACTTGACAAAGATGTACGCAGAAGGAATCGGGTAAGGCTTGCTTGCCGAAAAGTCCCGCCACAACATGTTCAGCCAAGGGCTGTGAGCTTTGATGTGAGATAGGTTGTCTTCAGTGTAGGAATTTGCTTTTTTGTTGGTGACGCAAATTACCGGCAAAGGGCTGAATTGCCTGCTACAGGCCTCGGAAGATCTGAAGAAGATCTCCGGTGACGTCAAGAAAAACCTTGGAAAGTTGGGCGTCTGGGACGGAGAAACGAAGGTGAACGTGGGTTTGACTTTCGAGATGTCTCGGCTTGGTATTTGCGGTTATCGGTTCTTGATTTGCGCTTCAATGTGTGGGGCCTCAGGGTCCCACCATGCTCCCTGAAGACTTTTGCATGGACTCAGTGAAGCACATGTGTTTCGCAGCCGAATGCCCTTGTTCCATTTGCCTTCGGAGGGGAGCCGGAAGTGCTGCATAGGCAACCCTCCATCGCTAGGCATCTTCGCTGAATGCGAGTCGGAGTCCCCATCACCAAAAATATGGGAGTTTCAGAAAATTAGGGTCCCTTATTTGGGGGTCCCTATAATAGGGATCCTATTATTTAGGGTACTATATTAGGGTCACCTATTTTCGGAACTCCCCCCATATCCTCAACCGTAGATCGCCGCAAAGCCATCGGCGCCAAGCTTTCAAGCCGAGGCTTCCCAAGCTCTCTGGGAAACTTCAGCCTGGCCGGCAAGAAGAGCGGCCTGTGACGTTGTGGACTCGGGGTTGGTCCGTGGTGTCTCCAGGCCTCGGCCACTGTGACCCCTTGAGTTGATGCGTTTCACCTCGCACAGAAGCTTCTGCGGAGAAGTCGGATCTCTTCTAGCGATATGACCATGCATGGTCGTACAGACGTCCTGCAGAACACACGGGTTCGGGCGTCAAACCACTGGCCACTCAGCTTTGCCGCGCCCGTTGCGCATAGCATGCCCGTGCTTGGTGCCTCAGCATGTCCGCGACTGGCTTTCGAACCTGCTTGCTGAACTCGAACTCAAGTTATAGTAGCTTTGTACATAGCCGATCACGAAAGTGATGCAACCGGCGGTCCTGGGACATTTGGTTTCCCTGTAGCCTAGCGCAAATGTGCGAGACGCGACGGCAGCGCATTGCTGGCATGCTGGAGAAGCAGAGTCGTTGGAGGAAGGAGTGGTGTGAGCGCTTCTTCGTTCTTGAAGAGGCCAGACCTGGGAGCTTAAGGCAACTCGAGCTAGTGGTATCCTGGTTTTAGAGAGATCCTTAAACCGCGAATCCACATGTCAAGCAGAGACGTTCTGGCGGGCCTGCAGGATTTCATCAACTACTTCGTGTCACCTCCGGCCATCCTCAGCGTGGCCTCCTTAGCCCTGAGGGAGGAAGTTTCCTAGGTGATGGTTGCCTTGAAATGCACAGGACGACAGCCTGCGCGACGAGATCCGCGGAAGGATACCCTTGGCAGGCCACATTCTGAACAGACTTCGGTTGTAGTGACTCCACCTTGACTAGCTGAAATTGCTGCAGGAGTCATGGCCGAGCCTCTTCAGGACAGGCTTCTGGCTCGTGACCGCTTAGAAGGCCGTAGGGTTTCTCATTCATCAATCAGCCGCGAGGGCCCACCCATTTGTACCTGCTTCATTTTCTTCAGGAACATAGCCTGAGGAAGTCACCGGCGAAGAACCTTAATGTAGGGGTCTTAGTAATTAGAATAGGGTCTTGGGGTACATTATACTATAATCATAATAAGGAACCCTATTCTAATTACTAAGGCCCCTACGTTTAGCCTTCACCCACAGAGCTCTTGGAGGAGCCTGGGCGGCCCTACTGCATCCGGCTTGGACGCGACATTGTTAGCTTCTGCCTCAGCTTTCAAGGCCCCTGCCAGAGTGCATATATATATATATATATATTACCAGATAATATACTGTATACTGTACCGACTGGAGGTCTGTGGAATTTTCACAGTTCCGTAAAGGACCTTTTGCTCAAATCTCGACGGAATGGCTTCAGCTCGGATACCTGTCAGGCTTCTTCCAAGCCTTCCCAAGACCTTCCGGGGCTTCCCCAATCCCTTTGCCAGCCTTTTTGAAGGCCTTCATACAACTTTGAGCGATGCATCGAGTATTCTTTTACGTCCGAAAACCTCTCAGGACCTTCCGAGATCTACCGACAGCCTTCTGAAACTTGTTTGGGGCTTTTTGATGCCAGCATCTTCCAGGGTGTTCTGAAGATCTTCGGGCGACCTGCGCAGATATTTTTGGTGAAATTGTAAGGCTTCGGCAAGATCGTCTGCACGAACTTCCGAAGATTTGGTAATTACTGACCGTATCCCGGTACAGTTCCCTTATAACTGTAACTGTGCCCCAAGACCCTGTTCGGATTGTTAAGGCCCCTACATTAGCTCTTCCGCCTAGTGTCTGCCGAAGACTTTGGACTACCTGATTGTTTTCTTAAGATCTGTCCAGGGTCTTCCCAAAACGTCAAGCGCTTGCCTAAAACCTTCTCACGGCCTTCGGGAATCGTTCCCTGACGATTTCAGACCTTCGTCGTTTTGCGGTAGTGAGACGCATGGATGTTTCCTCGATGCCGATCGATGCAGCTTAAACCCTGAACTCGAAACCCTAACTCGAGTTGGTTTAGGGGTTTAGCGAATCGTGAGAGTTGTGCCGTTGGCAGACAGTGGCTCCGAACTTGCTCTCTGAACCTGGGGTTGCTGCTGCTGACGGTGGCTAGGCTAAGGTGAAAGGGCCCGCGAAAAACAGATCCTAAAGCGGGATCAGGTTGCAAGACAGAGCCGGAGCAGCAGTGACACAGCCGCAAGATGGGGGTCCTAACTAGGACTCAGCCAGGGGCTGAGACGTAAGGGGGTTGAGCTTCTGCCGGAACTGCAGAGCCTGAGTTGTGTGGTGTTGAGTTGTTGAGTTGCCCGGTTTTTGAAGTTTCTGGGCCCGGTGATGAAGTGCCGTGTGGGCCTCAGGGCTCCAGGCGGTTCTGATGGGGCTTGGGTTTCTCCGGCCTGCAGTGAAGACATCATTGAGGGGATGCTCCATGAAGAATTCTGTCTGAGGCTTCCCGAAAAGCCCCACATCCAAAGTGTGCCCTTGCCACGAAGGAAGTGGCTCCAAGCAATCCGTGCCGCTGCGCATGTTGAGGCGACGTGCCGAACAGGTGCCTGACAGACTGGGACTGGGTCAACGCTTTGGGTTCTCAGTCTGGGGTGTGAAGGCATGGGAGGCTTTCCCCAAGTTCCTAACGGGTACTAAGGAGCAAACTGTGTATGTACAGGACGCACAGTGTACGGACGCACCTGGCAGTTCATTAATCACAAGTTCAGCGGCTTCGTGGACAGCTTTTGCCGTGAACTTTGACTAGCAGCTGCTAGTACCAAACAAAGCGGTACGAGGGATGGTGGTGGTGGCGAGGTCCTGCTCCGTCAGATAAACTGGCGGGAGCTGGAGGATATTGGAAGAGTGATTGCTTCCGGGGGAAGAGTGCTTGAATCTCAGTTTGCGCTCTACCTTGCAGGCTCCTTCGCTTCGACTGCAGACCACGAGGTGGCAAGGAGCCCGGAGCCGCATGTCCAACGGGCATACGCTTCCCCCAACCCCGGAAGCCAGGAGCTTGAATGGGAACGCTCACGAGGGGAGGAAGCCTCGAGAGTGCTGTGGCCAGCAGGCTCGGATATTCGCTGCCGCACATGTTTTGGCACACATTTACATAGCCGGAATGGAAGCGCAGTATCATCATCCTATCGGCATGCGAACTAGTGCTGGCGGTCCTCCTCCAAACATGGTGGGAGCAGAAGCAGGAACAGCAGCAGTAGTACTAGCAGTAGTCGTCGTCGTCGCGGTGGTGGTGGTGGTGGTGATGGTGGTGGTAGTAGCAGTAACATGAGCAGCAAAAGCAGCATCAGTATCAGTATCAGTACCAGTAGCCGTAGCAGTAGCAGCAGCAGTAGCAGCAGCAGTAGCAGCAGCAGTAGCAGCAGCAGGAGGAGTAGTAGCAGTAGTAGTAGTAGTGGTAGTAGTAGTAGTAGTAGTAGTAGTAGCAGAAGCAGTAGCAGGAGCAGTAGTAGTAGTAGTAGTAGTAGTAGTAGTAGTGGTGGTAGTAGTAGCAGTAGTAATAGTAATAGTAATAGTA
>CAJNDV010034366.1:17845-29728 GCA_905221635.1 Symbiodinium sp. CCMP2456 | reverse complement strand
TTATTCAACTTCCATACGCACCGATTCATGATAATAAGACAATCACTTGCAAGATCCGAACCTGATTTAGATCAGATATTGAGAAGAAATACGATTCACGGATCTAATCGATTCTATTCTAGACCGATATTCATAATAGAAATAATTTCTAAGAGATGATTGTTTTTTTAAAAAATTTTCATATTTCCATATTTTCGAAGAAATAATTTATAATATTCATAATATAATAACTATATTCTTCGATAGATATTGATCTGTGATTGATATATAAATCGAATATTTTCTCCGATATTTATAATATGAAAAAATATATTTAAATGAATTTTCAATGAATATAGATAATTCTTTAATTTATAAATCATTTTAGAGAATTTATTTTTTGAAGAATATGAATATTAGGTAGGTAGGTAGGTTCGGCAGATAAATCGAAAGGTAGGTAGGTAGGTAGATAGGTAGGGGAGGCAGGTAGCTAGGATAGGTTGGTAAGTAGATAGGTAGGAGCTAGGTCGGTAGGTAGATAGGTAGATTGAAGAATTTCGATTCTAGATATAAAAAAAATATTTTGAAAATACGAAATAAATTTTTCAGAAATTATTTTTGAAAATATTTTTTGAAAATATTTAAAAAATATATATCTATATTTCTATTACTTGATCAAAATATCTTTCTCTATTTATTCTTCCAGATAATATGAAGATAGGTCATAGGCTTTGGGCCTGAGCCCTGGGCAAACCTTGGCCTTTGACCCAGGCAGTGATGTGGCTGTGGTTCGGCTTTGTTTTGGGTGTAATGCGGCTGTGATGTGGTTGTGAGTCAGCTGAGATTCAGCTGCAGTGCTGGGAGTCTGTGGCCCGAGCCTGAAGCAAGTGGATCGACGATTTCTCAGAGATTCCCGTAGCTGTGATGGGGCGATCAAGCGGCTGTGATTCGAGTGTGATGCGGCTGGGTGGGATTCGGCTGTGATCCGGCTAAGTCATCGAATGCTCGTCTCGCTGCTGAATCATAATTCATTTTTTGTGGCAGATGATAAGCTCCTGGACGTCTGAGAAGTGCAGAACTATGATGGGAAATTATCGATTGCTAGTAACTAGTATCGCTACTGATGCCGCTTATCTTTTCTAGCAGATTCCAAACTCCTAGACGCCTTAGTTTCAGTGAATGCTTCTATTTTTGAAGAAATTGTTTGAGAAATAATTTCTATCGCCTATATCTCAGAGATGCACGCAAGCAGATCGGCGATTTCTCAGAGTTTCATACAAGTGCATTCGCGATTTCTCAGAGCTTGAAACAAATAGATCGGTGATTTCTCAGAGCATGAAATAAGCGCATTGGCGAACTCTCAAAGGCTCTGATTCGGCATTGATGTGGCTGTGATTCGGCTGTCGTCCGAGCTTGAAAATGCAGATCGGCGATTTCTCAGAGACTGTGATCCGGTTCTGATATAATAATGATTTGGCTGGGATTCGGCTGTATTTCTGAAGCAAATGGATCGGAGTTATATCAGAGCTTGAAGCACGTAGATCGGCAAATTCTCAGAATTCAAAATAAGGGGATTCGGCTCTCGTGTGCCTGTCATATGGTTGTGATTCGGATTGGATATGTCAGTGATGTGGCTGTGGCTCAGCTTTGTTTCGGGTGCAATGCGGCTGCGATGTGGCTGTGATTCGGCTATGATTCGGCTGCAGTGCTGGGATTCTGCGGCCCGCTTGAATCAAGTGGATCGGCGATTTCTCAGAGGATCCTATAACTGTGATGAGGCGATCAAGTGATTGTGATTCGAGTATGATGAGACTATGAGGAGTTCGGCTATGATCCGCCGAAATCATCGAATGCTCGTCTCGCTGCTGAAATATAGTTCACCTTTTGCGGCAGGTGGCCTGTCATGTGGCTGTGATTCGGTTGTGATACGGTAGTGGTGTGGCTGTGGTTCGGCTTTGTTTCGGGTGTAATGTGGCTGTAATGGGGCTGGTTCGGCTGTGATTCGGCTGCAATGCTATAATTCTATGGCCCGAGCCTGAAGCAAGTAGATCGTCGATTTCTCAGAGGTTCCTGTCCTCTCCCCTGCCTGGCACCATGACCCGACATTCTTTTGCCTCCTACCTTCTTCCTGCCTGCCCCCCGCCAGCCACCCACCTGCCTGCTCCTGTTTTTGTCGTCTCCCCAACCTCTGCTCCCTCTCCCAGCCTCAACACTGAGTTCTGGGACGAAATATGCTTGACTGTTATTTCCACCCCTCCCACCAATCCCACCTCCTACCTACCTCAGCCCCGGTAGGAAGAAGGTGGGTTGGTGCGAGGGATCTCCACCACCGATCCAAAAAGGTAAGTAGCAGGTCGGATAAAGAGTTTTGGGACGGTAGGAGGAGGTAGGAGGTAGGTAGGGTGTCGGAGGGAGGAAGGAGGCGGGTCGGAGGTAGGAACGAGAGGTGGGAGGTCGAGGTTGTAGCTGGAATAGGAGGTAGGTAGGAGGCAGGCAGGAGTAGGAAGGGAGGTCGGTGGAGTGGGTGGGTTGGCAGGTAGGTAGGGGGAGGCAGGTAAGTAGGGGAGGGTAGGAGGTCGATAAAAGGTAGGTGGTGGGTGGTAGGAGGTAGGTCGCAGGTAGGTATGAGGTGGTTGCGAGGTAGGCAGGAGGTAGTCTGTGAAGGTAGGAAGGAGGTTGGTTGGAGGTAGGTAGGAGTAGGTAGGGTAGTCGGTAGGAGTAGGATATAGGTCAGAGGGTAGAGGAAAGAAGGGGGAGTGGGGGTCGGAAATAAGAAGAGGTAGGAGGTAGGTAGGATGAAGGAGGATAGGCAGGAGATGGGTGGAGGACGAGGCAGGCAGGAGATCGTTCTCGGAAGTCGGTAAGAAGTAGTGGGAGGAAATATTTGGAGATAGAAGCCAATATGAAGATAGGTTATAGGCCTTATATCTTGGGACCTGGGCCTTGGGCCTGAGCCCTGGGCAGGCCTTGGCCTTTGACCCTAGAATTATGGCCTGGAGCCTGGGTCTCGGCTTCGGCTTGGGGCTGAAGAGGGAAAGATGGGAAAGATCTGCATTTAGAATTCGGGGGAGGGCCTGGGCCTAGGATTTAGCCCATGGACCTGGGCTGGAGAGGCTTAAATTGGTCGGGCTTAAGACAGGGTCTCCCGGACAGGGCCTGGCCTGGGCCTTGGGCCCTGGATTTTGGACCTGAGTCCCTGAAAAGAGCTTGACTATTGGTCCCTGGGCCTGGACCTTGGATCTGGGAATGGGCCTAGGGCTTGGTCTCCCTGACCCTGGATAGGATAGGGCAAGGCAGAATTAAATAGAGAATTATATTTCTGAATCTGGGCCTAGATTCGAGACTAAATTTGATTTATATCTATGATTGAGTTTGAGATTAGACCTAAAGGAAAAACTCCTAAATCTTATTATCGAGATCATAGTACAAATAATCTAAAATTAAAGAACGGAAGATAATTGAATAGATGAATCTCTTTATTATCTTGCCTATCTATATTTTCTTTAAATCAATTTTATAAATTCTTTCATATATGACTAAAAGAAAGAATATTAAGAATGCCTTCTCAAAATTATATGAAAATAAAGAATATCTTTATTTTAAAGAATTAAATAACTAAATATTTTTGAAATTTTTCCTTTTTTAAAAATATAGAAAAATTTCCGATAAATTATATCTTATTTACCCCATATCATCTCCAATCTATATTTTCATTTCGAATTCCTAGAATTATCTTCGAGAGAAATTTATTTTCTATTCAAGAAATATAAAAAATATTGTCGAAATAAAAGAAGCCTCCCAGATTAGATTCTATTTATATATTTTTTATTTCTATAAAATCTCAATTAGAATCAGAAACTATAATAATTAGATAGAAATAATCAATATAATATAAAATAAGAATATGAAAAATATTAATATTAATATTTATTTATTTATATTATCTCATTTTTTCTTTATCTATAATTTTTCTTATCTTCTATCCTTCTTGGCCAAATTTCAATCTTGAATCAATAAATAGAAATATAATTCGGTAAAGATCATATATATATATATATCTCATGAAATTTCAAAATGAGATATATAAATCATAAAATTAAAAATTTATTTCGAAATTAGCTTCTATGAATAATTTAATTATAATGAATTTATCGATTATCTAGATCAAGAAAGCTTAAAATTATATATATATATAATTATAGGCTGCGTATTCTATGTGCACCCCCTCCCCAATAATATGGGTCTCAACCATATGGGTCTAGATAATAGGGGGAGTGAGAAGTCCCCTAGAATATATAGATATCGAAACACAGAACCTACTTATCCAACCAAAACGATAAGCAGAAGAATTAAAATAGAGAAGAGCACAAATATAATCTATAAAGATTCTAAATAATTTTAATATATATATATATATAAAGAGAACCGTCTCATCCCGCACAAATAAAGTATAAGAAAAGTGGTCATACAAAGCGGAAACAAAAAATATAAATCTATCTTTAATAAGATAATATATAGTTCTAGAAATCGAAAATAAAGAATCTCAATCGTATGCCGTGGGACGAGAAATTCTCCTTCCTTATCTATATCACTCATATTAACAGAGAATCACGAAGCCATAAATATATATATATGAAAAGATGAAGATCTATACGAAAATAGACCATATATATATATATTAATTTCTCAATATTAAGAGCTTTATATATAATTATATAAATATATTTACTTATATATATCTATATCAAGAAATAAAGTTTATATAATTTTATTATTTTTTTATTAAGATTATATATATGAATAATTGCAGAGGTAGAAGAAAAAATTATCCAATCTTATTGCCCAAGAGAGAGGTCCGACAGATTCTCTTTCTATCTAGAGACTTCATATTAAGGAATCGAAGAGTCTCATATAATTATATATAAATTAAATCGGGGGGAGGTCCTCGAAATATAATTATGAAACCTATAATTTCTATTCATATTCTATAAAGAATCATTATAATTGATATATATTTAAATTCCGATAAATCAATAGCAAGCCTTGCTTATCTTCTCTTATCCAGCACTGTAACCTCCAGGTTTGGGCACGCCGTGATTGTAGCCTGGGGTGGCACCGGTTTAAGGGTCTCAGGCTTTCAGGTCTGAAGGGCTTCTTCAACGCGTTTGGTTCTTCTTCGTCACTGCAAGGGCAATGAGCATCGGAACGATAATTTCGGAACCCTAGACCCTAAACCCTAAACAATTTATCTTGCCGTGCCTGGCCTCGATCTTCAGATTCATCGACGGCTTCACAGAGCATGGTGTGAAGGTCCCTGGAGCAGACGCAGGGCGCACGAAACAAAATATGTTGAAACTGCGATTAGGTTCTCGCTTCTCTGTATTTCGAGTTCATCATTCGGGCAGTGTACCCGTAACCACCCTAAACCCCGAAATCCGAAACCCCGAAACCCCTAAACCCTAAGCCCTGAACCCCTCCAAACCCTAATCATCATCCACTAGGTTGCAGGCCCAGGTCGACGGACGCTCGACCCGGAAGGAGACGGTCGTCCCCAGTCATTAGCCCAAGCAGGAACCACGGGTTAGGGTTTATATAGGTTGTAGGGTTCAGGGTTTTTTGTTTAAGGTTTAACCCTAAACCCTAAACCCTATAGGTTGTAGGGTTTTGGGCTTTTTAGAGGTTTAGGGCCTCGCTATCTGCAGGTTTGCCCCAGAAGCAATGGCTGCAAAGCCTTCGAACCCTCAACCCTAAACCCTAAAGCCCTTCTGGGCCGCCTGTCGAGGTAGCTCTCCATTTGAAGCCAGACCTGCCAGCAACCATAGTTCAGTGGGCTGAAGGGTTTAGGGTTGAGGGTTTCGGGTTTCGGGACCTCGCACCAATATGGCAATGAAGTACAATCCTTCTGTGGTCAAGAATGGCAGAACAATGGTGCTGGCTGCTGGTTTTGCTGCTTGCAGTGCACATGGCCTACCGGACATAGTCTTCGACCGAAACACCCTCCCAAGCGGGCACGAGAGCATCAGCCACAGCCGTCATGCTGCCGAGAAGCAAAGAACTCCTGATAGGAACCAAGCTCCTGCCATCAGGTGCTGGCTATCATGGTGGCCGAGCTGCGCCCCGTTTCCAAAGCACCAAACTTCGGAATCTATTCAGGCCCAAGGCGCACCAATCAAAGCAGAACCTGATGGCAATCCCTTCTTATGCTCTTGATGCCGGCCGACCAGAATGCATCAGAAAGGCTTGGACACTGACATTTTCGTGGCCAAGACCAGCAGCATGAGCCTGATTATACCCTAAACCCTAAAAACCCTAATCCCTAAACCCCTATACCCTAAACCCTATTCAGCCGCAAAGCCCCACACAAGCTTGTGTCGGTCCTTAATGGCCCGGCAATCGGTCTGGAACTCTGCCAAGGCATGGGTGGCCTTAAGCACTATTGTCACCACTATTTCGGGTTGTTACTAACGGTTTAGGGTTTAGGGTTACCAGGATTACTCGCATAATTGATCTCATTACGATTGTTCTTATAGTCTTCTTATTATACTGTTCACACCATTACTAGTAATACTGTCTTGTAACGGGCAGTTGGGTGAAGCGGAGTGGTCGATGCCGAGGCCTGCAGGCGTAGCAGTGGCAACTATCGCAGGAAACGCACAGAAAAAGCACAGCCAGGTGTTATCATTTGTAGTGACCGTTCCTGCCAGGAGGAAATGATACCTAGTAATCCAGATCCAAAATCTTAGCACAAACGCCGCACCCAGACCAGGCCAAATACAAAAGGCAACGACTTCTGCAGTACTGATGCTAGTCAGCTAGTCCTAAACCCTGCGGGCACTGGGAATGGGAATATAAACGGCAGACGACGATGACCGCAAACTAGCTTGCCACGCCGAGGCCAAGTAGATTCCCCTGTGTGGCTTTAGGGTCGCTGGTCTGGGGTCTGCTGGAGGCCTTGAGCATGGGCAGCTCGTGATAAAGCTGCAACCCCCACACACACACACACACGCTCCGTCAGCTACTCGGGCGCTCAGTCACTGACTCCCTGACTCACTGACTCCCTGGCTCACTCACTCACTCACTCGCTCACTCACTCACTCACTCACTCACTCACTCACTCACCGCATTCATTCATTCACTCACTCACTGGCTCTGGCTTGCGAATGCTTGCTTGCCCTGCTTTCCCCATGCTATGTTGTACATGATACTGTGTATTCATGCACATATGTACGTATGTAAGTATGTGCATCTGTAAATTATGTATGTACATATGTACGCATGTACGCATGCATGCATGCATGCATGCATGCATGCATGTCCGCATATGTATGCGCATTATGTATGTATAGTTTCTTTGTTTTTGTGTACATTATGTGTGCATGCATGCATGCCTTGCATGCCTGTATGTAGTGGTATCTGCATGCATGCATGCATGGATAAATGGATGCATGGAGGGAGGATAGATGGATGGAAGGTAATGTGCGGATATAAGTGAGTAGTGCGAAAGTGAGTATGAACATACCAGCGAACCCAGGCCTGACTGACTGACAGACTGACAGTACGACTGACTGAATGCATGC
Organism: Symbiodinium sp. CCMP2456; assembly: GCA_905221635.1. Lineage (NCBI taxonomy): Eukaryota > Dinophyceae > Suessiales > Symbiodiniaceae > Symbiodinium > Symbiodinium sp. CCMP2456. The sequence continues at coordinate 22,172 of CAJNDV010034366.1, read as the reverse complement.
GTGTATGTGTGCATGCATGTGTGCATGTGTGCATGCGTATATGTATGTATGTATGTATGTATGTATGTATGTATGCATACGCAGTCATATGCATGTATGCATATGTGATCATATATATATATATATGTATATAAATATATATATATATATATATGTGTGTATGTGTGTGTGTGTTTATCTGTGCTTATATATGTACAGAGAGAGAGGTACATCTATCTATTGATATCTATATCTGCATCTGAACAAATGAGTGCACGCCATATATGTATATATGCATATGCAGCCAATGGTCGTCAGATGCATCCGACTAGGCACTCCCAAAGCAACTGTGCAAGCATAAACAAAGCAGTTGAAGACCCAGGGTCGAACTTCGAAAACTGCAAGCCCTGAGCACGACGCCGCAAACCTCCAAATAGCCTAAACCCCCCTTTTTCCCGAAACCCTCAACCTAGCCTTAAACCCCAAACCCTAGCTTCAACCCGAGGACCTTAGAGTGTAGGCTCCCCCGCCGGGCGGCCGCGGCATGCATTCAGCGCTTCCATAGAGTCCTGGTGTTTACAGAAACTGTTACAGAAACTGTTGGGGGTTTGGGTGCCGGAGTTTTGACAAAAACGCTTTGACCAAAATGTTGTTCTTTTGGAACCTCAGTTCGATTTTGGGGCTTGGGGCCGGGCTGGGCTGGGCGCGGGGCTGCTGCGCTCAGTAACCTCGCTGCGCTGGGGCTGGGGCTGTGTCGCATGGTGGCTGGTGGGCTCCTTTGTAGGCTTGGGGGTGGTGGCCGTAATGGCCAGTTCAGGAAGTTCAGGATGAGCAAAAACGCACAATTTCTGTTGATTTCGTTCTTGAGGGTTTAGGGCTTAGGGTTCACAGGGTTTGCAGGCACGGAGTCCGCGAGCCAGTGCTGGAAGCCCCAAGTCTCTCTAATGGTATCGTCTACAGTATAGCATAGTATAGTACAGTATAGCACAACATAGTATACTATCCTATCTTTCTATGTATATATATATATATACACACACATACCCAGCTGGTTCCTGGCGTGCACACACTTCGGCGGTTCTGATCAAGGAGGTTTTCGTAATCTTTTCAAAGGTCTGGGATTCTAGGTTCGGGGTCGTCTAGGTTACCATGCGAACCTTTGCAAACCAAGCGATCTTGACAACATTTAGGACCCCTAATTAGATACGCCCGAGTGGGAATAGTACAAAGCCTAGAACGAATGCAGAAACAGTTTCGCAATGCCGTAATCCGTAGCTTTTCGATATGCTGCCACCCCAGAATCGGACAACGATTCTCAAAATTTCAGCAGAAGCCTGGCATCTGGGATGCACGTGCCCACACCAGCAACACAGGCATGACTTCACGATACAGGAAGATATGATGCCGCTGAACGACGAAATAAACGGATAGAAAGTACCAAGATCTTCTAAGATAACCTGATGAGAAGGCAGCACGAAAAGGCAGGATGAATCCTGAGACAACCCCAATCTGGTCCAGCCCGAGTTCACGGGATCTCAGAATGTAGTAGGTCTGGAATACCAGCAGCCTCGACAAATGCGTAGTAGCTATGCTTTAGGGTTTAAGGCTCAGGGAATCTGAAGACATGTTCTGTGGAGGTGCACCTAACAGCTGCTGTATCTGCTTTGCTATTAATTCTGGGTATCCTTCGCACCGTCCCACCTGCGTGAATGGGGCGGGACATGAGAAAGCGGAACAGACGATAATCCCAAATCCATTAGCATTAATGTTTATAACAGTAAGAACATAGCGAACCAGCAACAGGAGTTGTGACTTCGTGGCATGCAGCAGCAAGTTGTCATCAAACATGCCGCCGATGCTAATGCGCATGGTAGCAAAAGGCGTCGTCAAGTCCAAGGCTTAGGTTGCAACCCTGACGTTTCTTCCGATTTCTTGCGCTCGCATCTTACAGCTCCTCTCAAAGCTAAATCTGAAATACTCCAAGATTGAAATAGCTGGAGCCTAGGGAGCTGTTGAGGGTTCAAAGGGCTTCAGGGCTTGAGTTCTTGGCAAAACCAGGACATGGTCTTCCTGGCTGGTTTGTATGTGCTTTGCTTTAAGCGCCATGGAGGGGAAGGGAACAGGTCACATGTCTTGACATCCGTATACATATACAGGTGATATATATATATATGTTTGCATACATACATACATACATATATATATATATATACACATGCAACTTACTGAACAATTCTGAACTACGGGATGTGAATTGGCTGCATGCTGGGCAGAGTTTTTGTAGAAGCACGGCAAACTTGTGGAATCACACACCCAACACCCTACAGCCCTACAGCCCAAAGACTAAGCCTAAGCCCAGAGCCTTTAACATACAGGAACATGATGGGCTTTCTGGTAACAACGGCGGTCGTATGGGTCACAATGGCAAAGCTTTGCAAGTCAAGGACGGGACTCGGCCCATTTCGCTAACATGAGGATTTTGTCGCATCATCGGAGGTCGAAGCCTTCAAAGCGTGTGGGCTACGAGCTACGAGGTCCCTCAGGTGGTCGTCTCCTGGGTGCCCCTGCTTCATTCCGAACTGGCTCGCCTCGAACGCCGCGCACACCTTCCGCTGCGTGGCCAGGGTCAGGTGCAGAGTTTGGGGCTTTATGTGAAGACTAGCACGTCGAGGTGGTGAAAGCATAGGGTTCGGCTTTAGTTTGGGGTGCTTGCGACTCAACCGGGGAGGATCTTGCAACAGTATGTCAAAGTTCGTGGGAAGCCCAGAACGTGAATCTGCACCTGCTCGTCCTTCCCGTCTTCGGAAGCATCGCCATCCGCCCAGTGGTCCGGGTGCACCTCAGTCGGGGAGCACAGCTGAAGGTGAAAAGGCTATGGGACCTAAAGCAGCTTTTAATTTTTGAAAGCGCAATCAATTGGTGACCGCAGGATTCCGAAGCTCCTAATTACCTGCGATTCGCATGCTCAGTAAACCCTCCACCCACAGGTTTTGCAACTGTTTGCCGGATGTACTTCTGGGTGTGTGGCGGTATGCGTGCATAACCTCCCCTAACCCCAGCAAACGATGATTTCGATTCTTCCGCACTGTGACACGTCGCCTTGTGACTCCCAGGGTCCCAGCGAAGCTCTCGAAGGTTTACCCTAAGTCGAGGTGCCTAAACCGGGGATTTGAAACTTCAAGCTGCATACTCAAACCGAACTCCTCCAGGGCGCCCTCTATGTGCAGAACAAAGCGAATCAATAAATCTTAAATCGCCGTGTTGATACTAACAGTGTTGTTGCCATGGTGACAAGTTCTCGTAGTAGCAGTAGTAGCAGTAGCAGCAGTCGCAACACTGGCAATAGTTGTAGCAGTAGTAGTAGTAGTAGTAGTAGTAGTAGTAGTAGTAGTGCAACTGCAGCCGCACAGGTCAGTAGAGGAAACGGCGGGGATCACAGTAGCTTTCTGATCGTGCTTGAGGCTTCTGATGGTGCCCCCGGTATAGTAGTAGTAGTAGTAGTAGTAGTAGTAGTAGTAGTGCAACTGCAGCCGCACAGGTCAGTAGAGGAAACGGCGGGGATCACAGTAGCTTTCTGATCGTGCTTGAGGCTTCTGATGGTGCGCCCGGTATAGCAGACTTTGAATGGGCTGAGGAAATATTTAATGCTGTAGGCAGCCTTCACAGGCCGTTCTAAGGCAGTCGGTTTCGGCGCTCACACTGGGACAATCGAATGATTTAGAGTCCACAGGGGATGATGCTGATGCTGAGTCCTTTGCTTTTTGGACGGCTTCCACCTTCAAGCAGGACCCGCAGGATCCGGTTGGGATTCGCGTGCAGGCCGATACAGAGATCATCAAAACCAGGTGCCCTTGTTGGACTCACTAAGAACCCGAAATGCACAGTCTGGGGACAGAGAGTCCTGACTCTGATGCCTCGCAAAATGCAAAAGAAGCACCGGAGAGGGTGCGTAGTAAGGAGGCTCAAGGCTCACGTCTTCTTGAGCCGAGAGTCGAATTAAAGCTTGCACTTTCCGTGAGGGGATTCCTCCGAGGCATCACACGCCGGGAGGACCTGTTCCCGATGATCCTTCTCGGAATCTTTCATGGCCTCGGAGCAAGAGCGACCTGCTGCTCTCGAGGGCGAAGGCTTTTCGATGGATCGCCGACAAAACGCCGCAAGGCAAAACACCGGGACTGCCAGGAGCACGATGCCGCCCGCCGCGAAGAAGGCGCCGTCATAGTGGCCAGTGAGGTCATAGACTTTGCCGACGAAGGTGGGCCCAAGAAGGGTACCGACTGCAATCCTCCGCATCGCCATAGACCGACTATACTATGAAGAGGCCTACAAATGGACCTAGGCTTTGTGG
>CAJNDV010034365.1:5395-19141 GCA_905221635.1 Symbiodinium sp. CCMP2456 | reverse complement strand
AGTCCCATGATCCTTTAAGCAGGGGACTTGGGGCTATAGGCGCTCAGGAGTTTCAGTTCAGGCGATAGGGTCGTGAGCCTTTAGGTCCTGCACGCTATACCCTAAAACCCTTGAGGGTTTAGGGTTTAGGGTTTAGGGTCTAGGGTTTAAGTCCTAAACTCTGAAACCCCAAAACCCATAAACCCCAGAGACAAGGCAACGTTCGGGGGTGCCGGTGTTTTCGAGAGTGTGCATCTGTGTCAGGCCCTCGTTCTTGCGTGCAGCCGCTTCCTGTTGGTTTCCGGTTTAGGGTTTAGGGTTTAGGCTTTAGGGTTTAGGGTTTAGGGTTTAGGGTTTAGGCTTTAGGGTTTAGGGTTTTGTTTGCCGCCTGGCAACCACCACCCATGCAAGAAATTAGCACAGATGGACAGCTTCAACTTGGACCACCATTGCTTGGAAGATCATGGGACTTAGAAAGTAAGGTTATAAGTACCTCCATTGGAGTTACAAGTAATTCAAAAAAACTATAGCTACCTTGCTTATAACCCTAGTCCTAGTTACTAAGTCTCATGATCCTTAAACCCTAAACACTTGAAGCGACCTCATTTTCTAACCCTGTAGTATCCTTAAAAGGGACCCTGAACGCTAGTTACTAAGTCCCATGATCCTCCATTACCCGTTTGTAGGAGTCCCGGTACGCGTGCGCAAGCTTAGTTCCCAGATCGCCTCAAACTCGCAGTCGGGAAAGGATGTCCATGAGGGTTCCTTTACGAGTTCCTTCAAGGGTTCTTCACGGGTTCTATAAGGGTTCCTTCAAGGGTTCCTTTAAGGGTTCCTTGAAGGGCACCATAAGGGTACTGTAAGGGGATTATAGGGTTTAGGGTGCAGGCTCTATGTACCGCAAACTCCTCGTCCCTCCACTGCTCGGAGGATGGGACGACTCGCTGCATCCGGGAGCAACCCTAAACCCTAAACCCCAAACCCCTCCCAAACCCCCAAACCCCAAAACCCCTAAACCCTGGAGTTTTCGCTTCTTTTCAAGCAGCACCGTGCTCGTACGGAGGGATAGAGTCTTCAGCCCGAAACCAATCGGTTTAGGGTTTAGGGTTTAGAGTTCAGGGTTTCGGGTTTGGGGCTTAGGGTTTAGAGTTTAGGAGTTTAGAGTTTAGGGTTTCGGGGTTAGGGGTTTAGAGTTCAGGGTTTAGGGGCTCTAACACCTCTGCAACCTCCTTGAACCCCTGTTAAAACCTGTGAACCCCCTTCAAAAACCCCGTCCAAACCAGGAAACCTTCTAAGCCGCTGGAAGTTGAACCAAAAACCCACCCTTCAAAAGAAGTATATAAGAAGAAGCAGAAGAAGAAGATGATGATGAATCCCTTAAACCCTAAACCCTAAACCCTAAACCAGCACTGCAGGACAGGGTGGAGAGAGCGGCACAAGCAGCGAAGGCACTGAGCACCCGCGCCCACAGCTGGGTGGCGCCTCCAGGCTTTAGGCATCAGGGTTTGGGTTTAAGGCTTAGGGTTTTAGGGTTTGGATCCAAGGTTTAGGGTTTAGAGTTTAGGGCTTTTGGGTTTGGATCGAAGGTTTAGGGCTTAGGGCTTTTAGGGCTTCAGGTTTGAAGTTTCGGGGTTAAGTTTTAGGTTGTTTTCATGTTGAGGTTTGAGGGTCTCAGGATGCTTGGTGCAGGCCTTGATCTTCTCGTGCTCAAGGATTTGGGCGTTTACGGTGTAGATGTTGTGCTTTGCGATCTTGGTGCCTTTGGGTTTGAGGCTTCATTGGGCCTTTACAGGCCAGGGTTCAAGTCTTTTACCCGCCTGATACCGGAGGTAAGGACTCTTGTCGCAACAGAGGACAGGGAAGGTCCGAAACCCTAATGGAAAGAAGCGAACAACAGATCATATAGGGTCATAATAGGTTCCTGTGTGACCCCTTAGTAATGAGGGTGCCCTTTTTTCTGTTGTTCAGTTTTAATAAGGCAACCATGCAATAAAAAGGGCAAAAGGGTACTACCCAGGAACCTCGTAATTAGAATAGTGTTTCGGGGTATGTCATACCATGCTTGCATTCAGGAACCCTAAGAAATGGCATCGGTATTTATGCAGGCTTCTATATTGGTTCTACGACGGGGCCGGTCTAGGGTCTAGCATGTAAGGTTTTGGGTTTAGGATTTCGAATTCCGGGCTTGCAGCTTAGGGCGTAAGGCTTACTATCCTGGGTCCGCGGTTTAGGGTGCAGGATTTTGGTGAAGGAGGTGTTGAAGGATCTGACCCAAAACCCTAAACCCTAAACCCTAAACCCCAAGCCCTAAACCCCTAAACCCTAAACCCCTGAACCCGAACACCACACTCTCCACCCAAACCGCGGCGCCTTCTCACCACTTCCAACTTCGTGGGACCTGAGCTGACTCTGAGAAGACGGGCCCAACAACAACAAATCACCATCAACTACTACTATCACTACTACCACTACCACTACTCCTACACCCTAACTCCTAAACCCCTGACCCTGAAGCCTAAACGGGATCCCTTACCCAGAGAGCCCAACACACCTTAATTAAGGACTATAGCCGAAATCAGAATATGAAGGCTCCACATAAACCCTAAACCCTAAACCCCTAAACCCGAAGGGGCAACTGCGACTGCGGCCGTGAGTATAACGGCGACTGCGGCTACTGACTACCACTGCAACTTCTACTTGCGTTGTTGTTACTTCTACTATTGCTGCTTCTAGATTCTATTACTACGACGTGCTTCTTGCCACTACGTACTCCCCCTGCTGCTGCGACCACGAGGAGCAGGACGAAGAGAACAAGGACGCTGGCGACGACGACTGGCACTTCTAGTAGTAATCGTTGTCGTTGTCGTAGAAGTAGAAGTAGCAGCAGAAGCGAAGGTTCTAAAACCCTTAGACAAAAAACTCTAAACCCTTTTAACACCTGGACAACCCTTCAGCCCGCGCCCTTATGGGTCGTTCACAAACAGAACTGAAATAGGGGCCTTAATAATACCCAAATAGTATTCCTTAGGGCTCCTTGTCATACTTATGGTATGAACATCCATTTCTACTTGTCAAGGCCCGAATATAGGGGCCTTGATAATTAGAATAGGGTTCTGGGGCCCATTATACTATAGCTATAATGAGGAACCCCCAAAATAGTATAGGTAATTATTAAGGGCCCTATGTTATGTTGAAGCACCAGCCAGGATCCTCAGAGTTTCCGGCCCAACTGCCCCCTGGGACAGGAAACAAAAAAAAAGCCGGGGCTCTCTCTCGTTCGTTTTACGGTTATGTGAGGGTTTAACGGTTTAGGGTTTAGTCGTTGAGGTTCAGGGTTCGGGGTTTGGGGTTTCGGTTCTAAACCCTAAACCCTAAACCCTAAACCCTAAACCCTAAACCCTAAACCCTAAACCCTAAACCCTAAACCCTAAACCTAAACCTAAACCGTGTCAAGGCTTAACACAGGTGCGCAAAGGGCTCTATTGGGCTTTAGGGTTTGAAGATACGGGTGTCTCTGTAAGGCTGCTATGAGGTTTAGGGTTTAGGGATTTAGGGTTTAGGGTTTAGGGTTCAGGGTTCAGGGTTCAGGGTTTAGGGTTTAGGGTTTAGGGTGTAGGGTTGAGGGCTTAGGGCTTCTATGAGGTTTCCCATATGGGTTCGTATTTAAAGGTTGTATATTGATGCTACAACAAAGAGGGTTCCTACAATACGTTGTGTATATTTATACTTATAAACTTATGTGCGTGTATATATATATATATACATGGTTCTGCAAGGATTCGAAGAGGGTGCCAACAAGGGTTTAGATTCTATGACGGATTTTCGGTTACGGCTTGGGGGCGTAACGGGTGTGGCGTTTAGGGTTGAGGGGTTTGGTGGATTCATTTTATTTTGGGCTAGGGTTTGGTGGATTTAAAATGTGGCGATCCAAAGACTAGTGGCTTGCGGTTTAGAGGGCGTTGTCTTTGTTCGCTTTGAGGGGTGTTTGTGGGTGATGGGGTGGGAGTGGAGGTTATCGCGCGGCCATGCTGTAGAACTGCGATAGCCTAAACCCTAAACCCTAAACTAAAAACCCTAAACCCTAAACCCTAGACCCTTACCATCCCTAAACCGTACCGTAAGCCCTTGACACTTAAGAACCCTCAAAACTCAAGAACCCTAAAAAATTAAGAACCCTAAAACCCAAACTCCGAAACCCGAACAAGCCTGAAAACCCGGCAAATGGCCCTCAAGATTCAAACCCAAGCCCTAAACCTACGTGGCTTAGGTCCATGAGCAGCTCTGTCATTGACTCCGTTGACGCCGTAGCTGCACGTTGGGCTTAGGGCTTGGGTTGGGGGTTCAGAACTTTGTGATCGGCGCCTGCTTGGAGGTTCACGGGTAGTGATAAGTATGGTTATAAGTCTCCTAATATGGGCTATAAGTATAGTTACCCTACCTAAAACCTCATTTATAATTAACTACCCATGAACGTCCAAATGGCTCATTTAGAATGGGGTTTGGGTGCGTATTCTGATTGTCCTGGGGAACCTGTGGGGTTTATGGTATGGTTTTGGGTTCAGGGCTGTAGGGTTTAAGGTAATTGTATGGCAATGGCGCCTTCTCCACATGGAGTATGCCGGTCTCAAAGGTTCAAGGTTTAGGGGTTGGGTGGCAGGTTTGTTTTTTAAGCTTTGAGTTTCGGCTGGTGGGGTGCTTGCATCTTCGCTTGCCGAAGGACTGACGCGACCATTTCCACTCACACTTCTCCTCACACCAAACACCACATCCGCTGCTGTACCAACTGCTTCGAAAGCAGACCAGGCAGATGCAACTGTTCACGGCTTACTGCGAGAACAGCCTGCGCTGATGCAAAAAGCACATATGTGTCCCGGTAGGACCCCAGCACCAAACAAATGCAGAAGAAAGTCCCAAAACCCTAAACCGTACACCCTGAGCCCTAAAGTTTAGCCATACACTAAAAAACCCCTAAGCCGTACATCTGAGCCCCAAACCCAAAACCCTCAACCGCACACCCTGTAAACCCTAAACCCTAGACTCCCTAGACCCTGGATCACAAGAAGGGCTCCCAAATCCTGAGCCGAAAATCTTCACCTCGACATTGACATTCGATCACCCGGTGTAGGGGCATCAATAACTAAGATATCGCTCCTTTTAAAGGGCTCCTATCAGGGCTACACTAGAAGGGGTACTATAAGGGTTTAACGATTAAGAAAGGGTGCTGGGGTATGTTCTACCACAGCTGCATTGAGGAACCCTAAGGAATAATGTTGGTAATGCTTCAGGCTTCTATATGATTCCGCTTCAGGGTTCCAGTTTTCCTAAACGCTGGGACCCTTCGATCGAAACCCGAGATCTATTTAGGGTTTAGGGGTTTAGGGTTCAGGGTTTAGGGGTTTAGGGTTTAGGGAGATCTACACTGAACTTGCTACCCTTGCAGAGACTGCGATGTTTCCTGTTTCTTCTGGATCATTGAAACCGGAAGATCAAGGCTGCTTCCAAGTACCCCCTAGGAGATCTCTGGCGCAGTTCGAACCTGAGCCCCTGGACCCAGCAAAGGACGCAGAATTTGCTTGGAATAAGGGTTTGGGCTCCTTGACAGTATAATCACAGCACTTGGAGGTTCATGGGTAGTTATAAGCGGGTTATAAGTAAGGTAACTATAGTTATAACCCATGTTAAGGCTCCTATAATCCCACTTATAACTACCCATGAACCTCCAAGTCAGAAACCCTAAGGAGAAATATGGGTACTTCTTTAGGCTTCTATCTTATGCGGCTCATAGCTTGTGCTTTGACCTACCAGAACCTACCGGTTTTTCGGGTCCCTATACATAACTCTTTGTAGACTAGGCTTTGTCAAGGATCCACCAAAAAATGAGGTTCTAGAAAGTCAAGGCGGGGATAAGGGATTGGGCTGGGAGCTTGAAAACATCATTACTTACTCGTATCCCCTAAATCCCAAACCATAAACTCTAAGTATCCTCAACAAGATGTACACTCACCAACGCTCCGAAGGGATCCTTTTTACACTCAACAAATCCCCCGTACAAACTTACCTGATGGAAAACCCTACCGAACGTTGCTCAACCCCACAGAACTCTAAAACAAAGCGCTAGAGTTTGAGAGTTTTGACATAAACTTACACCCTGGAAACTGACACTCTGAGCCCTGAGCCCACCCTGAACCGCCTAAACCGCATCGCATTTGGTGCCAGGCGTTCGTATGCAGCAGAATGGCCCTCGAAATATGCCCCGAGGGAAGAACACATGGCAAGAGGCTCTCGTGGTAGGGTTGAGGGGTTTAGGCTGTCGAGCTTAGGTGTACAGAGCTTCGGGTTTGGGTGCAGGATTCTAGGTCTAGGGTTCACGATGTAGGATTGAGGGGCCTGGAGTCAGACTTTGGCTTCAGTGAATTGCGTCTCGAGCTTAGGGGTTTTTATAAAGGTGCAATGGACTTGGGGTTTAGGGCTTAAGGTCCAGTAGACTGTCTTGAAAGGGTTGAAAACGGCGGACAAAGGGTTTCAGGAGCCCTTATTATAGGGAAATTGAGGACATTGCTAGCGAAGGATCCAGGATTTAGGGTTTAAGGGCTGGGGGTTTAGGGTTTAGGGTTGAAGGGCTGGCGGTGTAGGGTTTAGGGGCTAAGGGCGTTTAGGGTTTAGGGTTTAAGGGCTAGGGGTTTAATTAGGGTTTAGGGTTTAGGATTTAGGGTTTAGTTTAGGGTTTGAGGCCAGGCCATCCTTCTGCGACCATGCATGGTAGCACAAGGCAGGGCTCTCCCATCTGGGAGAAGGACGTCGCTACAAATTTCCAAAGCAGGGCCCGCGCGTCAAATCAGGGGATTCAGGTTTTTAAGTTCCATGTAAACACCTTGACACATAACCCTCTCCCTGAATAAGGATTCTAAAAGGGATCACGATGGAGGCTCTTAGACAAATTAGCGAAGGCATTACACCCCTGAAACCTTGCAAAGCAAGCTTACCACCCAACAACCTTACAAACCCCTGACAAACCCTATGACTTCCAAGAGCCATAGAGAAGACATAGCAGTCTGAAAAGTTTGCCTCGGCCGAAGCGGTCAGAGATTCGTATTCGGATTCCCTCTATTCCGCACCGCTTAATCCCCTGCCCAGCGACCCCCACCCTCCAAACCCATAAGAAGGAAGTCGTCTCCGTGAGCTCCAAGGTCTTGGGAGCTAGGATTAGGGGGACCCTTGGGGATATAGACCCTCTCAATAAGGTCCCTTTCAAGAGAGCCCAAAGTAGGGTTCAGAAGGGGTGCCCTTTAAGGGGTACCCCTAATAATACTACCTAGGTCTCGCCTGCTCCAATGGGTTTTACCCTCTCGCCTGTCCGGCCTTGCCCACCCCCCGCCCCACTTTCCCGTCATTCTTGCTTTTTCTTTCGATTCCTGTTCCCTAAACCCTAAACCCGAAACCCTAAACCCCAAACCCTAAACCCCAAACCCTAAACCCTAAACCCTAAGGTTGCTTTCCACTTTACTTCCTTCCTTCCTTCCCGTCCCAACTGCACTGGCTGAGAGCAGCAGCCGTCGATGCGCCGCAAGCCCACGGTCTTTAACGTTTGCGTTCGCCTCGGCTTCGGCCGATTCAGCGCATGCGTGTGCAGCCGGGCCAAGGCTGGCGACGCGAAGCGTTTAAAATTACTGATACAATTTTTCAGGGCTCCTGAGACTTCCAACAGCACTGCACAATTTGCCACAAACCGCTTCTAATCATGAAGGCCGAAGGCCCCTCATTCATATACTTTATATTCAACCCCAAACCCTGAATTTGTAGAACCCTTAAAGGAACAATAGTCTAATCACGACGACCTTGACACAAAGTCCTATAACACCTTACAAAACCCTGTACATCCCAAATAATACCCCTTGGCAAACCATAAACCCTAAACCCTACACCCCCAAACCCTAAACCCTAAACGGATGCCCTGCTTTGGAAGATCCCAGGCGCAAGCCGAAGACAGTAAAACAGCGGCCTTACTACTCTACAAGGGTGTTGAGACGGGCTTTTCGCGGTTCTAGATGGTTTTTGTAAGGTTGAGGATCTTATGGGGTTTTGGACTCAACTTGAAGACGTTGGAGATTTATGTACGGCTTAGCGTACGTACTATTGCTAATGATACGGGGAATTCCCTACATTCGGGTCCCTCTTTAGGTCCCCAAAACCTTACTGCACCCTCATAAACAGGACCCTAAAAGGGGCCCTAATTTAGAGAACTACCCTAAACCCTAAACCCTAAACCCTAAACCCATAGTGGCCTCGGCTCGGCTCTTGGGTTTGTGTCTGGGCGTGGCTGGCAAAAGTGGGCGACGGATGCCAGCCAGGCCGGGAAGGAGTCCGAACCCTAAACCCTTTAGGGGTTTAGGGTTTAGGGTTTAGGGTTTAGGGAACCGTAGAGTTCTGCCGGGGACATGGGGGAGCTCCGAAATGTAGAGTTTGTAGGAGTTTGGGGTTAGAGAGCTACGGCTCACCCGAGGATTGTTGCGCTTCTTGCGCATGGCAGGCAAGTTCACTTAGTGTAGAAGCCTGAAAATTTTTTTTAGAATTGGGATTTGGGCTCCTCTATCAGTATAGCTATAATAATAAGGAACCCAAGGAATAATATTGGTAGCTATTTAGGCTTCTATATTAGGTGGTGTTTTCAATTCCCAGCTTAAGTTAACAACTGCTTATGCGAACCCGGGCTCCCCAAAGCCCTATGTACACCCACATACTTGGAGGTTCATGGGTAGATATCAGTAAGGTTAAAACTCCCCTAATATGGGTTATAACTCTAGTTACTTATAACCCCACTTATAACTACCCCTAAACCCTAAACCCTATAGAACCCTTTAAAGGCACCCTTGGAGGAACCCCTTATAACCCCACTTATAACCACCCCTGAACCTCCAAGTAGGGGAGAGCCACAGAAAAGAAGGGACCCCAGACGTAGACCGTCAGACCTTGGCTTAGGGTTTAGGGCTTAGGGTTTAGGGTTTAGGGGTTTAGGGGTTTAGGGTTTAGGGTTTAGGGCTCAGGTGTTCTGAGGATCCCTAAGCAAGGTACCCCTAGCGTTGAGAAACCCTTGAGTCTATGAAGCCACTGTCCTTACCCCCCTTGGGGTTCAGGGTTCAGGATGTAGGGTTTGGGGTATGGTTGCACGCTAATAGGGGGGCCCTAGGGGGGGTACGAGTGTGCTCATCTCAGAATTCGCCCCACTACTCAGACCTGCCGATCAACTGTCAAGTCGTCTGGATGGCATCAGCATGTCAACCCCAGCATGAGTTCAGAACCCTCGAGACGGCCCGGCTGGCTGATGTGCTATGGAGAGGCGGTCATCCTTGCAACATTCCCAAGCAAGTGAAGTATTCACATAGTTATCTGTATGTATACTGTATCTAAATATGTGCTTAGACATATATAAATAGATGCATTTTCCATTTATGTATCTATAGCTCATTCATACATCTACTGTGTGTCAGGCTACTACAGGTAGAGGACGCTGTCCGGTATGCATCCGGTCCAGGCTGTTCATGGAGTCTTCTTAAGAAACTGTCTTCTCTTACTCCTTCAAAGTCTCTACTCAACACTAAAAAGATGACCTTACCTACACACAAGAAACTTCAGAGAACAACAGAAAACATATGCATGTATATATATATATATATACATACCCAGACTGATGCAAGTAAACAGACAATTGCAGGCTTTGCTTGGACTAAAAGATAACTTTGAAGAATGGCCTGGGTAAACCCTAAACCCTAAACCCTAAACCCTAAACCCTAAACCCTAAACCCTAAACCCTAAACCCTATGGGATCTGCAGTTGAGGAAGTGCCTGAATTCGCTCGGTGGGCACTGCCTCCCACGGTCCCCCCCGCAGAGGCCAAGGGCGGTTTAGGGTTTAGGGTTTAGGGTTTAGGGTTTAGGGTTTAGGGTTTAGGGTTTAGGGTTTAGGCCAAGGGCGGTCCGCAGTGGTTTCATGGTTCAGGCGTTTTTCCCTACACCCTAAACCCTACTGTAGGGGCCTTAATAATTAGAATAGGGTTTTGGGGCATACTATACTATACTTACAATAAGGAACCCCAAAATAGTATCAGTAACTATTTTGGCCCCTATGTTAGCCTTAAATTAGGAATTAGCATGTTGGGCTGAGGCTCCGAATCTACTTGTCGGATCCGGGGGATGGTCATCATTCGGATATATCAGGTTCTTATTGGGTTTAGGGTTTTTGTTTTTGTTGGTTTAGGGTTTAGGGTTCAGGGTTTAGGGTGTTCTGCAGGAAGTGGGATTGGGGTCCGCATCTACTGATTGGTAAGTGGGTCAGTGAGAGAGCCATAAGTGGGGGGTAGAAAGACCTTCACCGAGGCTAACCTGCCTACAACGCACTCAAGACCCCGGCTACCAAGTCCTGCGATCCTTTGAGAATCCCAAGTCGCAAATCCCAAAACTCCAAAACCTTAACCCTTGCAGTTTAGGGTGGAGGGGGCCAGACTTGGAGGGTCGGGAGACTTAGTAAGTAGTATATAAGTAGACTTATAAGTACCCTAAAAGGAACCTTAATTGGGGTTATAGTACTTATAAGTCTATAAAATAACAATCTACTAAGTCCCCCGACCCTCCAAGGAGTTTAAGGACTGCTGGCCCTGGGCCGAAAAGAAACGGCCGGGTATCAGAAGAGGGCTTTATGAAAGCTCCATGCGGGGCTCTCTTCGTTTGATAAGCCTTGATACCATATCGGAGGTTCAGACAAGAAGAGACCTGAACATAGGATCCTCAGTAGACTAAGAACGACCCCTCGAAACAAAAGGGCCGATTTTTGTAGAGACCCTCGGCCCTTACGCAGCCCTGCAACACCCTTCAACGAGGGACCCCTACTTCTCAGACGGCCCCCAACACAGTAGGATCCGCAGTGTAAGAATGCGTGAAACGCAAACAACCCATTCATTGCAGTTTGGGGTGCAGGGAGGGTTCAGGGTTTTAGGGTTTAGGGTTTAGGGTTTAGGGTTTAGGGTTTAGGGTTTAGGGTTTAGGGTTTGGGGTTTGGGGTGCAGGGTTTTAAGACATTAGGATTTAGGCGACGGCTTCGCTTCTGTTCTGATTGTGTGGGGTTGAAAGAGTTTAGGGCCCTTAGAAGTGTCTGAGCCCTAAACCCTCGATAGGTTTAGGGTTCTGGGTTTAGGGTTTAGGGTGTTTGTATAAGGGTTTTTCATAGTCTGCTTGGAGGTTCATGGGTAGCTGTAAATGGCGCCAGAAGTGCCCTAGTATGGCTTAGAAATCTAGCTACCTTACTTATAACCCGACTTACAATTATAACTGCCCATGGACCTCCAAGCATGTCCCTTCTATGAAGGTCTAGGTTCCCCAGTAACACCTTTTTAAATGCAGGGCATCCTTTGTCCTACTACTCAACTGAGATGGGGAGACACCAACTTACAAAGGATGAAAGTCTAGGACATTTTCAGGTGGGTAGTTACCGTTATAGGAGCCTTATAGAAGGTCTATATACCTCATAGAAGCCTTATAGAAGCCCTGTATGCCTAAACCCTAAGCCCTAAACCCTAAACCCTAAACTCCCCACCTGTAGTTTCCTTTAAGAAGGCCTAAAAATCTTGTACCCATGCTCATCAGCAGAGGTTTCTTCTGAAGGCCGGAGTGGATGCACGGGAGGGCGGGGAGGGTCTCAAATACACCGAGCAACGGCGAACGAGCGTAGACTTCGCCGCTTTAGTGTCATTTCGCTATCTTCATAGGCTTGCAAAGGCAAGCCTGCTGCATGACAACAACGGCATCAAAAATCAGAGAAATGCACCCTGTACCCCAAAACTTAAACCCTGAACCGTGATACCAACCAACAGTGGATGAACCATGCTCTCAGAACAGAGGAAAAATGCTTGCCTGTTGCTGCGATCCGTGACGTGGCGGGCCCAAGTGGCCGAAAGCTGAAAGGAGCCAAAGAAGGGCCTGTGGTTTCAAGCAGCACCGAATGAAACCCAAAAACACTAGCCGCTGGCTCCAGACTGACGAAGGGCTGCTACAGCAGCAACAAAATGGATGAGGAGTTGCTTGAAAACTGCACCAGGCATTTGGGAATCACTCAGGTTTCGGGCTTAGTAATAATGGATGAATGTGTGGGTTGCTTGAACAACTGTTGTCATGCGCTGCTTACGGGGCCCAATGTAGGGGCCGTAATCAGAAGCAGAGGGCCTTGGGGTACTATAGGCTGGGGGCCTTAATAAGTAGAATAGGGTTTTGGTGTATGTTATGCTGTAATTGTAACAAGGATCCCCCAAAATAGTATAGGTAATTCTTTAGGCCCCCATATTACATGGTAGCAAGGGAATGTTGTGACTTCTGGGATGAATCAGGTTTGGAGTTTGGATGTTAAAGAGCCCCGAAGCCCTAAACCACAAGAAGGGGCCGGGCCGCAACGCCAATTACTGGGTTCTTGTTAAGGAATGTATTTTAAGTTACCATGATGGGGATCTCTAGTAAAAAGTATGGTTTCCCTATTATGGTAACTTAAATTAAACCCTTTAACAAGAACCCAGGTTAAAACGACTCCCATGTAAGGTAGACCCCTGCTAACACACCTTTTACTCTCTTCTTCAACAACCAGGCCAACTTTTTAAGGATAGACCTAATAGATAAGGCCAAAAAGCTTAAAGTTCTCCTATTGGCTATCTAAACCCTAAACCCTGAAACCTAAACCCTAAACCCTGCCTAAACCCTAAACCCTAAACCCTAAACCCTAAACCCTAAACCCTGTCTAAATTTATTTCTGACCCAAAGTCCTATTAGGAAGGTCAGCAGTTCCATGGCCCTCCCAACAGCGAGAAAGTGTAGGAAAGTACTCTCTCTCCGTGGCCCCATCTCGGAAAACTTCCCGTGCAAGAACGGTTTAGGGTTTAGGGTTTAGGGTTTAGGGTGGCCCATCTCGGAAAACTTCCCGTGCAAGAGTCAAAGTGCACACTCACCAACCATCGTTCAAGTGCCGTTTGAAACTCGGCAAAATCCCGAATGCAACCCATGCTGAATACTGGATGCCTGAAAAAAAGAGGGACTCTGTGCATTGCTGGCTCGTGTGCTTGCGAGTGCTGAAACCAGAACCAGCTGAAAGATTCAGGGGACTTTAGCAGGCAAAAAATGCAGGGCCGTAAGTAGGACAACCTTCGTCTACTTTTTTGCAGGCCCTACTATAAACTCAAGGACGGAGCTTGTAGGGAGTCTACACTTAAGTGTGTTCTGGTTGGTTAAAGGAAGATGGCGAAGAGTTTGCTGATGGTCGCAGTTTTCCGGCAACCCCATGCGCTGCTTCCGAGCTTCAGAAGGTCCTTCTGGGGTGGAAGATGATGGAACATGCAACAGAGTTTTAAAGGTTAGTGCGCAGGGGAAACCCTGAAAAGACCTCAAACACGCCAGTAAGGGTCCTATTCTGGCGCAGAAAGCCTCGCGAACCCTGAACCCCTAAACCCTAAACCCTAACCCCTAAATTCCTAAACCCCTAAACCCTAAACCCCTAAACCCCTAAACCCCTAAACCCCTAAACCCCTAAACCCTAAACCCCCTAACCGAGACTCTTCGGGTTCTTCGGTGCCCAATCCATGGATCTCGAAAGGGTGGGCCTTCTGGCAACTCTTGGGGTCGGAAGAGCTGGTACTTGGAGGTTCATGGGTAGTTATAAATGGGGTAATAAGTAGGGTAACTATGATTATAACCCAAATTAGGGGACTTATTACCATACTTCTAACTACCCATGAACCTC
>CAJNDV010034363.1:86051-119366 GCA_905221635.1 Symbiodinium sp. CCMP2456 | reverse complement strand
TATATATATATATATGTAAATATAAGTATACATTAAAAATATGTATGTACATGCAAGCTGATTCCCCAACCATGCATAACACACTCGTAAGCATAAGGAGACTTAGCAACCGCGATAGCGCCGAAAGCAGCCGTACCACTCAGGCCCAGGCTGGATGCAAAGGCCAAATCAATGGCCGAATCCGAGATCGGCTTGAGCCGAAACTTGTTTCCGGAAATGCACGGCTCCGAAAGTGTTGATGGCAACAGGTTTAGTTAAATAGGGTCAAGCATGGTCAAGCAATATCCGGTTTTCAAGCCTGGGGTGTGAGGTTCAAAGTGCCCAACCCCAAACCCCAAAACCGGTCCTGTGCAATGACGCTTCCGCGATCAAACCTATTCTGACACCACGCCAATGCACATGTGCACGGTACAGACACGATTTTCCCGTACCCTTCTCTGAAGCTCCGATTTTCCATTTGTTGCCACAAAGTCATGCAGAGGCTGAGCGGTGGGATGGGCTTTCGGGCCCTGCGCTGCCCTTGTCATCTGCATCATGGAGGCGGTTTTGGGCTTAGGGGTTTAGGGTTTAGGGGTTTAGGGTTTAGTTGAGGGTTTAGGGCTTTAGGGTTTAAGCCTATGGGATTTTTTGTTGGATCCGACCCAAGAGGGTGGTTCTGAAATCAATGGAGACCGCAAGTATGTAGTTGGGCCAGGGCCCATAATATGAGGGCACCTTTGTAAGTTCTTTTGGGGGAGTCTATAGATAGAGTTTGTGCTCGCCTCTACACCCCATAAAGCCACAAACACCTGTCTGGAAGATTCGAAACACTCTAAAGCCATCTTAACCGTGAGCCTTAAACCGCGATCAGAATTGAAGCTTGCCCGAGAGACTGGACAAATCACCATCGGTATGTCGTCGCGATTATCTCTCACAAACAACCACAAAAAGGTAATTACCTGATTTGCGATTGGCCCTGGTCGTTGATACTACTGGGTGGGTGTTGGATTACAAGCGCCTGGCTTCACTGTGAGTCATGCTACCAAACATACGCCGGCTGGATCCGTGCACAGGGAATCTGCTAGAGGTGCCGCAACTAGACCTTTAGAGCAATGGTTCAGGGTTGAGGGCTCAAGATTCGATGCTTAGGGTTTCGGCTACTGTTTTGGTGTATGAAAACTAAAACAAAATGATACAGGAACTGCAAAATACTAGTGGTAATTAGATGTTTAAGCCCCTATATGACGTTGCACCTGTTCACTCGCAGGGATCATGCTCATGGTCGGTAAAGCGAAGCCGAAACAGCACCCAAACAGAACCGTTGGTGTCTAGCTGTCCATACTTGCTGTAAATCCTAGACCCTTAACCCTAAACCCTAAACCCTAACTCTAGTGGAACCCTGAATAAAACTCTAGTGGAACCCTGATAGAATGTCTGGTTTTTCTTCTTGAGCCTGGGCCCATTCTGGCACTCCGACAACTTAGGGGTCGAAGGCGAAAGTTTAAGGCTTATAATATATATATATATATATATATATTATTAGTGTTACAGTAATTATGATTATTACAGTTATTATTATTACTATTGTTACTATTATTACTATTATTCCTATTATTGCTATAATATAAACCTTGAAAGCTGGGCTTAGGGCTTTTGGGGATTTAGGGGCTTTGGGGTCAAGGGGACCTGAAATTCTATGATATCCCTGATGCCCCTATGCGCATGTAGGCATCAAGCACCCGCCAATTCTACGCAAACGGACCTCATGTATACAGCCCTTGTTCTAGGGCTCCATCAGGCTTCTTCTTCGCAGTGGCCTTGAAGATTTGAGTTGAACATGTAAGTGCTTAGAGCTTTGGGTTCAGGGCCTGTGGTTTAGGGTGTAGGAGTCTGGGTGCGTGGTGCGTTTCACCCGAGCTTGACGCGAACCTTTGACCTTGCACTTCTTACATTTCCAGGAATACGAATCGCCATCCATCTGTGCAGCTTCCAAGCATCCTTCGATGCAGTGGGCAGCTTTGGGCAGTGTGAGACGCATGCGAGACTTGTGCGGCGGTGCATACTTGACTTTGGGGGTTGTGTTTGAGGTGGCATCAACTCGAGTTTCGGGCTCAGGGCTTGGGGATAACAGATGTAGCACGGTTTAGGGTATAGGGGCTTCTGCTTGCTTGCATATGTCGAGGAGGGTGAAACTTTGGCACGCAGAAAGCCCGACGGTTCAAGACAGGAAGATTGCTGAGTACGAGCGTCGTTACGCTTGTTAACTCTAGCCCTAAACCCTACCCCTATTGCCTCAACCCCAAACCCTAAACCCTAAACTTGTGTTCGTGTTCCAGTTCTTGTTTCACTACAAAGTAACACCACCGAGCTTTCAATAAAGGTTGGGCCTGGTTCGGCTCCGAAGCATTAGCATGGCCCAGGCTGCTTTGGGGCTTCAGCAGGGGTTGGGGCTTCGGGTTTGGGTTGAGAGCTTTGGGTTGCTTTGCGCTTTGCTGGGTGCTTCTCGGGCGTTCACAGACGGTGCAGGCCGCTTAGGCTTACAGGTCTTGGCCAGTGCTGCCCTGTACGTTTGAGGTTCAGAGTTAGGGCTTTCGTGTTTTATTTCTAGGGTGTTCAATATAGGAGGCTAAATACTTACAATACTATTTTGGGTGGTTCATCATTATGATTGTAGTACAATGTACCCGCTCCCAAACCCTTACTCTAATTATTACGGCCCCTCTATTCGGGTTCGTGGCTTACAGCTGGCTCTGCATGTGCCGACTGAGACATCACCATCAGCATCTGAGGCTGGGGGACCCAGGCGTGGCTCCTTGCTGACTGGCTGAAGATCAGAACGGACTTACCCTAAGCTTCCCTTGGACCTAATGTAGAGGCCATAATAATTACCTATACTATTTTGGGGGCCTCCTTATTATAATTATGGTATAATATACCCCCGAAACCCTATTCTAATTATTCAGGCCCCTATATTTAACTGCTTCACTTTTGGAAGGCTCAGGGTTCAGTCCTGTTGTTGGGTTGAGCGCGTAGTTGGCATTCGTGGGCACGGGGATTTCGGATGGGCTGAAGGACTAATGTAGGGTCCTCAATAGCTAGAAAAGGTCTTTGGGGGTTCCTTACTATAACTATGGTATCAACCCTAAACCCTAAACCCTATACCCCAAACCCTATTCTAATTATTAAGGCCCCTATATGTTATGAGCGCGACTTCGGTCACTGGCCACATCCGGAAAAAAAGGCCCCTACATGATTATGGATCTAGCCACGGGGTTTGGAGACCACAGGGCTTCAAGTGCCTGGAGGCATCTTGAAGCCAAGGCCCCGAAGAAAAGCCTTAGGGTGCAAGGTTCTTGGGGTTTAGGGCTCAAGGGGTTCAAGGTTTAGGGCTTCAGGGTTTAGGCTACTGGCCCGGCTTTGCAGCTTTGGGCGGAGAGAACATCCTAGAGCTCGCCCTTCAAGAAGAAGATCCATGGCGTGGACACCTGGAGCTGCCGGAAAGACAGAGCCCTAAATACTACAGGGGCCTTAATGATTAGAATAGGGTTTTGGTGCCTTTGATAGTATAATTAAAATAAGGAACCCCCAACATAGTAGTGGCAATTATTTAGGCCCCTATATTACACCCTAAACCCTTGAACCCCTAAACGCCCAAACCCCTAAAGCCCCAAACCCTAAATCCCTGAACACCCAACCACGGAACAACACGGGATTCAATTCATGATGAGCCAGGCTCGGAGGGTATGAGGGCTTCAGGTGTAGAGCTTTTTTTCTCCTACAGTTGGGTTTAGGGTTTAGGGCATCAGGGTTTCAGGTGTAGAGATTCAGGGCGGCAAGTCTTTGCATTCCATGCAAGCGAGGGGTTGGGTTTCGGATCGATGTCTCGGTTCACAGTATGCAGGAGCTAGGGATGACATCCTAAACCCTGGGCCCTAAAGCGGGCGAAGACTCAAGACAGGTTCATGTAGGGGCCTAAATAATTACCCCTACTATCTTGGGGGCTCCTTATCATACTTATAGTATAATGGGCCCCAAAACCCTATTTTATTTCTTAAGGCCCCGATATCAGGTTCTAGCCCTCGAGCCTGGCTCGGAATTCGACCCCGGAACGCTGAAGCAGCGCCCTTTGCAGGGTGTCTCATAGAGGAGCTAGGATTAGGGGGACCGTTGGGGATATAGACCCTCTCATTAAGGTCCCTTTTGAGAGAGCCATGACTAGGGTTCAGAAGGGTCCCCTTTAAGGGCTCTCCCTAATAGTACCTGCAGATCATTATCCTTCGAGATTCTTGCTTGAAAATTCGCGCTGCCTTGTCGCAGGAGATGATGAGACGACCGCCTTGCGGCCTGGTTTGACAGGGTCGAGATTGGAACAACCAAGGGTTTAGAGTTTAGGGGTTTATGGTTTATAGGGTTTAGGGTTTTAGTGTTTTGGGTTTAGGGTGTAGGGTTTAGGGGTTTAGGATTTAGGGGTTTAGGGTTTTGGGTCAGGTTCGTTTAAGGAGCAGGTTTTGCCAATCAGTCTTCGGCAAAAGGGCATTCTGGTCTTCCGGGCTTTTGGGGCGTATGCATGATGTTGGGATCTTGAGGGTGAGTCCGCCCTTTTAAGCCTCCTCTGCTATGAAGAAGCGAAGGGCACTTAGAGGACGCGTAGCACCCCAGGCCCTTTTCTCCAACTGTGCTGCAATCTTATGGGCTGGCCTCCCTTTGCACGCACATCCCAAAGATCACCAATGTTATTTCCTCTTGTCCAAAAATATTCATTTAGCTTCTGCACTCATATTGTGCTGGTTACCCGATGTCGTTTTCTGGGGGGAGTCAGGGCATGATCAGAGGAACTTGGAGAAATTACATTTCTTGCATCCCAACTTTTACCAGACCTGCTAAAACTCGCTACCTGGCCTCCTTTTCTGAGAATCGTTGTCGCATATCGTTCCGTTTTGTCCGTGTTCCTGTCCGTTCCCGGGGTTGCGGGGGCACCGCCGCGCCCGTAACTGCAAACCTCAACGCCCCAAGTGCTTGCCAGCAAAACCCTAAACCCTAAACCCCTAAAACACCTGAGCCTGTAACCCAAACGCCTGGACTCTAGCTGAAGCCCCCAACCCTAATCCAAAACCCACAGACTCCAAAAACCTCGCGGTTAGCATTACATCTTAACTTACAAGGAGGGGGATTCCCAATACGATCTCAGGTATGTTCAATGAAGTGGTTTTAGAGTGTCTGGGAAAGCGCAACACCCCCAAACGCACGGAGGCCTGTCGGATTTGAAGTTTATGGAGATCTGCACAGTCTTCTGTGGGTCGATCCTGTCGTTTCAGCTTCGGTCCGTTCATAGGACGTTTTGTAATCAGGTGCGTGTCTTTAGTATGAGGCTTTGTTCTGAAAGCTTTTAGACAATGGGGCGTTTGTGGGGTCAAGGGGGGACCCACCAGTATCCGTGATGCTGAGACCAAGACTTAAATTAAGACAAGTTCTGATAGTACTAGCAGTAGAACGAGTAGTAATACAAACCATGAATGACATGACAAGCACTTCAGTAAACAGAGTATTCGTATTCATACTGTTGTAACTACTCATCTTAAGTTACTATTCATGTAAACATCTATACTAAAGTTGCTTGTGATTCTTGTACTCAGCACTTGGACCTAGATCCTAAACCTTAAGAGTTGTAAAACGCAACCTTATACAGCCCTGGCAGTAATCCGTATGGGGCCCTTACAGCAGCCATTATCGTCTAAACGTACCCCGAACTCCAGACGGTCCTCTGTGCCCTCATCGGCACAACGAAGCATGGGTTGTCAACCTGCAGATATGTGGAAGATTCTTGGAATCTTGGAATTAGGACAGTTTAGGCTTGAGGGTTGAAGCCTTTCACATCGTGAAACTACTATTGGTGAGGGGGGTGGGCGGTTAGGGTTTAGGTTTGAGGGAAAAAGGGTCCTGATACTCTGTTGGGGGTCCCGGGGATCCGCTTGCTAAAACGACCTTCATGTGCCATACTGCCGTAATGCTTCTATCTGCAACACTATAACTCTTACCACCAATACCTGCAAGCTCCCAAATCTTATAACCAAAGCCCTAAACCGAGGTTTGCAGGGGAGAGGTTCGGCCCCAAGTGCCACTTTGAATCATGGTCCGGTGAGGTCTGTAGGCATGCTCGGGTTTGCGACATACGACTGTTGAAGGCAGGTGAAGGACATAGCTGCTACGTGCCCAGCGTCGTCGCAACGTTGGTTGCCCCATGTTGGTGATTCCCTTAACTAGGGTGCCTGTTTGCGTTCCCAGCAAAACGTAGTTATGTCACTCTGTGAAGGGTCTCTAGGGATTGCCGGCCTGGAGAGAAAAGTCCGTCGGCTTGTCGAATGGGTTGCGGAACTCCACCACACCCTGCCGGCAAAAGCTGTTTTCGTAGTATGGGGGGTGGGGGACCTGAATGATCCGAATAGGTCCGGGGAGGGTCTTGGTGTTGCCAATCTCTCTTCTGCCTGCCGATCAGGTCAGCGCCAAGGGTAATGCACTACCCGAGGTCTTCGAAGCAAGTGTCACGACAGCCAGTATAGGCAAGGTGCCAGTACTCAACAAGTATACACCTGAGCTTGATGCATCATGTTAGCCCGAGCATTGGTGCACTACTCATATGCTGGTTGTTCCGGCTATGCTGCTACTGCTAAGCATGATCCACAACTGCAGCTTGATACCCCTAGCTTCGGGCACTCAAGGCGATGCAGGCCTTTGCCAATCAGCAGGGCTCCGACTCGGAACGTTGCCGGTCATGAATATGAATGCTATTTCGACCCCGGGTGCTCGCCTCAGGATCATGTAGAGGCCGAAATTACAAGAAGTTTGGGGGTTTATGCTGCTCTATGGACGGACAAGAAGGGAACAGTAAGCTAACAGCTGACGCCTTGGTAAACGACAAGCGCTGCACTGTTCACCCCTAAACTCTAAACCCGCCAAACCCCAAAGTTTCCGAACCTTAAACCCAAATGACAACAAACCCCGAACGCCCCGAAGCCACAAGTCAAAAAGGAGCACCTGTCAACACCGCAAACCCACAAGCAGGAGCGATCCGAGAACTGCATAGTTGCCTTAAGAGAACGGGCCCCTGAACAGAAACAAAAAGAGAAAAGAGCCTGCTTGCCGTTCATGATGGTGATGGGGCCCTGCACATGCTCCACATCAGGCTTAGGCTTCAAGGTTTTTTAAGTCTTTGGGCGCAGGTTTCACGATTTCGTCACGCATTGCAGCAAAGAACGCGCTACATGCCAAACTCGCAAAGGACGAGTAATCGAACGGAGCCCTGTGCAGTTCCAGGCAACCTTCTGATGCTACCCTGTACTTACTGCTCTTCGAGGGTGCTTAGGGTTCCTTCCAAAGCCTGTTCTTAAGCTGCCACAGCATGCCCTCTATGCTGTCGAACCCACTGCTGCTCAAACTCGAATCCCGACATGTTCCAAAACTCCGCAACAACTCAGCAACAAACAACACCACAGCCACCACCGCCGACGAAAGCATGCCGTTGTACCTAGTGATTTGCGGACATGCAGGTCGGTTCAGTACTCGTAGCGACACTGGCGGCAGGAACTGCAACCATCGTGCATAATGTCAGTTCGAATTGCTCAGCCTGGCAGGCGTTCCTGTTCTCACCATGGTCATCACGAGCGCATAGCCAGCATCATCACCAGCAACACCACCATGATGATTGACATTTTTGGTCCTGCAACTACTGTCTGTCTTCGCAGGTGAACTTCACGAACAAAGCCGCCTTTGCTTGTGTTTCTTATTTAATCATCCGTCTCACAGCTTGCATTTCCAGTTGCAAGCGTGCCGGTTCTTCTTTGCATAACTGATGCTGCCACTGCTGCCCTTGATCGACTTCCTTGTTATGATGGTTATGGCTATCTTAGTCATGTTCATGGTAATGTCAGTGGACACAAGTTCTATACTGACCCTAAACCCTAAACCCTAAAACCCTAAACCCTATACCCTAACCCTAAAACCCTAATTAAACCCTAAACCATAAGCCCCAAAACCCTAAAACCCTAAACCCTACTTTGTCAGCAGTCGCTGGCTCTGCCCTGCCTGCGGCTGCGGCGGCTGCGCGAAGCCGGTGAGTAAAGCTTTGTACCTGCAAGAGCACGAGGCTTTAGGGTTTAGGGGTTTGGGGCTTAGGGTTTTGGGGGTTATGGTTTAATTAGGGTTTTAGGGTTTAGGGGTTAGGCGCTTTGGGTTTAGGGCGGCCATCTGGGGGTGTGGGGTCCGAGATGATTCGACGAGCCTCGTGGCCTATTTATATTGTGGAACAGCACTACTACATATTATTCGCAAACAGAAACACCAGGTCCAGCCACCGGCCCTGGGTTTCGGGGTTCGGACTTGGGATTGTACTTCCAGCAAATTCACAGCTCGGTAGCGAAGCACACCAGTTAAAGCCTTAGACATGATTGCAACTACCCTTAACAACCCAAACGATTTTCTTTGCATGCAACCTTATTTCTGCAGAGCCTGTTCTGGAACCCTCTGCACGACCCCATGCGCAGGGTGTTTGACTCAGAATCTCGTTGAGTTTGAGCATGGCTTGAGTGCTTTGCTTGAACATTAGAAGTAGGTTTGCAAGCAACGTAACTATGGCTCGGACCGCTTAGGACAGCTGCGTCAACATGAGGACCGTGTTACACTAATTCATTCAGGCAATGATCGGAAAGCCTTTTGAGAAAGCCTAGAGGGACGGCTTTCGTGCCGCTTCGAGTACCACGGACCGCCACTCCTCATTTGGGATCTGCTCTTCTGCGGCGCACCCTGAAATCCCACGAGGCGCTGGGACGGAGTCCCCTGCAAATTCGATCGATCCTGGCCCAGGAGACACCTGTATGTCGTGCTGCAGCGGAGATTGAATCAAAGTCCAGCCAGGTGCTTTTGGACAAACCGGATACAATATGGCAAGCTTGTACTGCCTTTCCAAGTCTCTTGCGCCTTGACCTCCTTTGCAAAGCATGTTGCACATTTTTTGCAGCAGTGACATACTCCAAGTTTTGCACATGGTTGTTACCTCGATCGGAATCTTTGTGGTTGACCTGGATATCTAGAGCATCTGGCTGACCAAGAAACGTCGCAGCAACTACACGGTGCACAAGCATGTGCCTGCTGCTCCTTCGGACGGCATAGTAGCCGTTTCTGAGGCGAGTACCATGGCTCACGAGTCCAACACCGGATTTGGCTTGCGAAACTCGGCCGATGTTGCTGACCATAAGGTTTGGGATGATGGCAGGCTGCCCAGGATATCGCGCAGGGCGCCAGATCTCGTCTGGGAGCGGGCATTTATCATCTAGTGGGGCTGCTTTGAATTCGTACCAAACTCCATCTCCGCAGGACCTCCTGGCCAAACCGCGGATGCACTGTGAGATGGAGCCCTGGCAAACACCCAGCAGCCTCGCAGCTTCCCGCTGCGACGGGCAGAATGACCAAGCCTCCTCACCACACGGCCGCCAAAGGATGGCCTGGCCCCGCTTGGCCGCACCTGTCTGCCGCTTCAAGTTGGTTGCCCACGAATGCCTTTGATTCTCGGCGTTCGTCACGTACTGCAGATTAGTCAGGCGGTTGTTCTCGCGGTCACCGTCCAGGTGATTCACCTGCCAACAGCTCGGAGTGGGGGGCGGGCCCAGAAAGGCTGCGGCCACCAGACGATGCACATGGTAGCCTTGGTTTCCAATCATCACCTTGCGGTACCCGGAGCAGTGAGGGCTCCCATAATGAATTCTGCCGGTGGTACTCGAAACACGTCCGTGAGAGCTCACCTGCCACCCGACTGAAGCATATCTCACGCCCAAAGCAGTGCAACGGAGAAGCTGGAAAGACCCACTGACGAAGGCCGGCTGCCTCCTAAGCCATGCGGCGCACAGCATGCTTGACACTGAGGTTTCTTGATCTTCGAGGTCCGAAGCCCATGTTCAAGCTTCCGAATTTCAAAAGTTCTTGCACCGCACCCTCTGGCCATGAGACTTAGGGCTGAAACGAGGGCCTATTGAAGGATAGAAGCGTTGCAAACCTATTGGCATTCGAAGTCTGCTCATGGCAACTAGAACACGGTTTCCCTGATCCTTCAACCGGACCTCAAGCACCCGAGACCTGTTTCCGAAAGAATATAGGGGCCTTAAGACATTTAATAGGGTTTGGGTTGCCCATTTTTAGAATATGCTTATTGTCATAAGAAGCCCTGAGGAAGAGCGATTGCTATTCAGCCTTCCATATTACTCCGGGCGCACTCCCCGCCCCCAGCTCCAGTGATGACCAGCATCGCACGGCACTCCCCAAGCATCTGCCGCGGCAAGAGGGATTCTTCTTGGCTGGTTTCACGGGCTCCGGATTTGTGCAGGTGTTTGACTATTGATGTAGGGCTGCAAGAGCGTATGGTGACACGGCATTGCCTGGCAAACCGAAGCACGTGCTTCCCAACGACTCAACATCTCCAAATCAAAGGTCCCCTGATAAGGGTCCCAACCAGAAGGAAACACAATGATGATCCCTGAAAAATAAACACAAAGATCCGCCGTGCCTAAGATAATCCCTTGTGGACAAAGTCCTAAAGCAGTATTCCTAGGGTGCAGCTTGCTGTTCACCAGGTGTATGCTGCCTTCGAAAATACATATACTATAACTATATAAGATGCCCGGCAGACACAGCAAAGGCTGGCTCAACTGCCTTAGGGTTTAGGGCTTGTTTGGGATCCGAACCTGTTCTGGGCCATGTTCTAGAAGCTGAGTTTTAGGCATATGAGTAAGGACTTGGGGTTTCAGGATTCTTGGCCGAGGACGTTCAGGGTTTGAGGTTTAGCTTCCCGACTGAGTGGGCGAACCCACCCTGAACCCAAAGGGGGACAATCCTACACCCGTAAGCCTCAATCCAGAAGTTAAAACCTCAAACAGTACGGTGGAAGCCCAAAACCTACACTTATGAACTGTAGATTTCCAAAGCCCTCGACCTGAAAATGAGTTCAGCCTTGCATCCGAAACCACCGAAACCCTGCTTCGGCATACAACAGGAAAACGCCTCTAAACTCTTGCTAGAGTATATACAGGACCTTTACCGAGACGTTACGACAACACACCTTAAACCCTCAACCCGCTTAAAGCAAGCAACTCTGGATATCGGATAGAAACACCTGAAACATCAAACCCTAAACCCTAAACCCCTAAACCCTACATAAACCCTAAACCCTAAACCTTCAACCCTAAACCCCTAAACCCTAAACCCCTAACCCCCCCCCATAAGCCCAAAGCAAACAGGCCGGCGGAGGCCGAGGGCTGGAAACGGACTCCGAGTTCCACCGGCTGGGCTTCGCTCGTCACGGCCGGAGCGGTGACCTTCGAGGTGTAATAAAGAAGCCTAAAAAAGAACCTATTCTATTCTTAGGGTTCCTTATTAATAATGATACCATAAAGGAGCCCAAAACCCTATTCTAGGTATTAAGGCCCCTACATTGTGTGAGCTAGGGATCCTTTGTTGAAGTCCTTTTGTGGTTCCATAAGGGTTCCTATAGTTATCCTAGGGATGAGGGCATCCGGGGGATAAGATGCTTTGTAGGGATTGACGGTGTTACAAGGACTAGGCTGCTTCGAAGGACTCCTTCAGTAAGGGACTTCGCAGCATTTCAGTAGGTCCTGCACCAGAACGTTTCCGAGACCATCGGACACATCCGAAAAACTCTGCAGCACTCCAAATCCTAGACTCCAAATCTTCTGTCACCAATGCAGCATGCTAAACCCTTAGCCTTCAACAAAAGACCCAAACCCTAGATCCCACACACTCAACTGAAAAACCCGAGCGAGGTCTTCGACTCGAAATCCTACTAAGCCCTAAATCCCAAAAGCTGAACCCCTGAACCCCAAAACCCGTAAACTCTAAACCCCTCAGCCCGCAAACCCCTAAACGTGAAACCCGGAGTTTCCCGCCTCAGCAGATTCCAGGCAGAAGTCCATCGACGGCCCCTTCTGCCCTGGTGCTGCCTGGAATGGGGCTTTGGGGCCATAGGGTTTAGGGAGCTCTTCTTTTTTTCAAGTGGAGAGGTGGCATTGGGGTTCTGCAGATTTTTGGAGTTTAGGTGTTTATGCTCATCTCTACGTAGTTAGTTCTGTCCCGGTTCTGAATTCCAACACTTCAGGCCCCGGGTCTTGGCCTTAGCGTGGTTTCCCTAAGAAACCCAAAAGTTCGGGGTTCCTTTGCTGAGCTTTGATCATGAAGCTCATTGCAATTATGCGGAGCTTTCCGATTCACACTGTAAAGTTTTATGGCCGAAGAACCCGGAACGGGTGTTGCCACTTTAGTTGATCCTTCTTTGGGGGGGGGGGGGAGCTTCGCGCCACCGGCTTCTTGAGTTTGGGGCTTGGGCATGGGGTGCACATGAGGTCGGTGTTCAGAAGTCTTACATTTCGCGCGTCCCATGCCCTGAAAATGCAGACCACCAGGTCCCGAGGCCCCTGATGCCGGAGCTCTAGACAGTCTCACACCAAGAGCTGTAACAAACACCTGTAACAAACACCTGAAGCTTGCATTCTTGTCACTTGCCTGAGTTTGCGCCCCGACAACCGACACTTGCTGCAATGTCCATGAACCATAGCACCCCACTCTGAGGCCTAGGTTAAGGGAAAAAGATGAGAGTAAACTGCTGCAGAAGGATTTTGGTGTAAACCATAACGT
Source organism: Symbiodinium sp. CCMP2456 (assembly GCA_905221635.1). NCBI lineage: Eukaryota > Dinophyceae > Suessiales > Symbiodiniaceae > Symbiodinium > Symbiodinium sp. CCMP2456. Next base: position 106,697 of record CAJNDV010034363.1, on the reverse strand, counting down.
CATCAACCAGGGACTACAATCTACAACTATAAAGGGGGTACAATCACTGAGGCTACTAAGGATTCCGGCCGATGTGTTACCAGTCCTCCACTCCATTCCCGCCTCGACTTTGGCACTGTACTTGACAGCTCCCTGGCAGTGGGCTGTACGATTTAGCGATCAAGTGAAGGGTCGCGAAGGGTGCTGCATTCAGGATTTCGGTGTTGCAGGACTGTTCGAGTTGCTGGCTTTTTGTCTTCGGCAAACCCTCTTCAATCTGACCTTACAAACAGGTCTGCTCAGCATCGCCCAAACCAGGCACTTAACACTCGAAAGATCTCCCCGAGGTTCAGCAAGCTGTCCCAGAAACACGCAAGCGCCCTCTGCAGCGTGTTACCTCAAGCCCATTTAATTTGTCAAACAGGCGGGGTTTGTGGCTTACCGGATGTTGGTGCAGCGTATGCGAAGCAACAGTGTAACCAAGTATCTCTGCTTTCGGGGAGCCGGTCATAGCAAGACCCGCAAATCAACGAAGCCCTCCAAGAACCCGCTCCCCACATTTAAAAGATCCCTTCTTAAGACACCGCAAAAGCACAGAAAAAAGCTCTGTAAGGCCTGTCAAAGCTCATAAAAACCTTTAAAATCTATACAACCCTTTAAACACAGCCCCCTCAAAGCCCTAAGCCCTAAACCCCCCAAAAATCCCTCCCTAAATGAACCACTAGAAACCCTGAAAACCCCGCCCCTCAAAGGCCCCGAATGCCTTCGCGTAGTGAAGGAACTTGAAGCTCTCGACGACAGAGCCTCCCAACCTTCACAGAGGCCAACTTCAGCTGGAACGGTCAGGGTTTAGGGTTTTCCGATGGACAAGGTTTCCAGAGCTTCAGGGTTTAGGGTTTTGAAATTTACTTTTAGGGTTGTGGGGTGTCCTTGGGCTTCAGGATTTTGGGATTTAGTTTTTGGGTTGTGGGATTGTGGGTTCAGGGTTTTGGTGGTTAGGGTTGTGGGGTTTAGGCTTTTAGGGTATCAAGGCTTTAGAGCCTTAGGGTTTACGAAACTCGGGTTTAGCGCGCTAAGGGGCCTGAGTTACAGAGTTTAGGTTTACTTAGTGGAGCAAGAATCTACAAACCTGGCTGTCACTACCTCAGAAGGGATAATATATGTCAGCCACAGGAACTGCAAGTATAGATCACAGTAAAGTAGCTTCAACCACCCACGGTCCATCATGGTATCGCGTCCACTACATCCTGCAACCTCAACCCTGGTTTACCCAAGACCCTTCTTCGCCCAAAGTCTCAGGGCTTTGAGGGTATTGTAATAGTATAGTATCTGTCTGAAAAAAACTGTCTAGGGACCATGGACAGTTGCTGGAATGTTTCTTGCTGATTATTGTTTGAACTAAGGGTTTGGGCTATACCAGATGTTTAATTACGCTGGGGCTATGTTGCAAGAGGAGGCTCATCTCATAACTTGCCGTTCAGACATCCACATGCGAATCTTGAACATAACGCCCAAATGCCTTCATTGAGCATCCATGGGAGTTCTGCGTCCCGAGAAGGTAAAGCTATATTCAACCCCCAAGCCCTAAAACCTCAAGCCCCATGCCCTGAACTCCAAACACTGAGTCTAAACCCCTTGAGCAATAGGTGCGAAACCCGGCAATCCGAAACCCTTAAACTCCGCCCATCTTATAGCCCTGAACAACTAAATGCCCACATCCAAAGCCCCTCCATACCCAGATCCCTTAAAGGATCTGGCCAATGAAACCCTCAAACCAAGTAAGAATCTCCATGTCGGAGTTTTGGGTTTAAGTGTCCTACCCTAAACCCTAAACCCTCAACCCGAAACCCAAAACCCTAAACCCTAAACCCTACACCCTAAACCCTAAACCTCTTTGTGGACTCAACTTGTTGGATCCTTCAGAGTAGCCGGGGCCCCTCGCGGAGCTTTGAGAACCAGGGCACGCTCCAGTCCCTGCCGGAGTTTTTTTGGTATTTTAGGATTTAGGGTTTAGGGCTTTGAGGGTTTAGGGTTTAGGGTTCTGAGGGTGATTGATCTTTCGGGTAGGCGGTCAAAGTTTTTCGGTTTTGTGTGGCGGTTCAGGGTAAAAGGGTTTAGATGGATAAAGTATAGGGCTTTTCAGTGATTCAGTGCAATCCAGGGCTCGTCCCCTATGGCCTCAAACCTCTGGCTCTGAAGGGTGTAGGCCTAAGGTTTGGGGTTTCAGGGTCTCAGGGTTCAGTGTTCGAGGCTTTAAGGTTTATTGGGTTGTGAGTGGGGGCGTCAGGTTATAGCTTGTGTGGTGTTGACTCTGGGGCGTTGCAGTTGAGGGTTTGCGGCCTCCAGTTTCCGCATGGAATGGGGATTACTGATGCGCAACTTACTGGTGCGGATCCCAGTAGTGGACCGTACACATCCCTGACGGAAGTCCAGGCCCACTACTGTCTGTTTGTGTCTGATGAAGGGATTTGGGCTGGAGCTTAGGGTCAGGAGCCTCCCTTTCGGTTTTTGCGGGGGTTTCCGGGAAGTTTCGGGCCTCAAAGCTTCGAAAGTGCAAGGAACCTCCGGAGCATCCTGGATTTCCCCAACGCATGGACTCAAAAGTGTCCCAAAAAGCCCAGGAATTGAAGCAAATCACTGAATGCTTCAAAAGGATCCCCAAACCCTGAACCCGAAGCGATAACAGATTCGATGTGGTTTAGGGCTTTAGTTTAGGGTATGGAGATGTACGGAGCCTCTAGTGAACTCAACGCTTGGGGGCTTCAATGCAAACCACAGGTCATTCAAGCGATCCACTTGTCCTAAAGCCTTTGAAGCCCTTGTAGAATCCTGGTAAACTCTTTGGCAGCTCTTCCGAAAGTCACACGATCCACTTGTCCTAAAGCCTGAAGCCCCTGTAGAATCCTGGTAAACCACCCTAAACCCTAAACCCTAAACCCTCTTGGTAGCTCTTCCGAAAGTCACACTTTCCCTATGTTCCAAGCCATGGCTGAGCTCGGCACTGCTGGGGTCGATCGCCAGTTCACAGTGTAGGGGTAGGTTCCCAGCTGCTCACTCTTCAGCATAACCTGGTGTTCGAATCGTGGTCGGCTTTAGATCAGATCTTGTCTTGTTGGGCTTCGAAGTTTCGTTTCGGATTTCGGTGATTATAGGGTCTTGCAGAGTTTTGCGGTTTAGGGTGGGTTCGGAGGCTTTGGGCCTGGGGCTTGACGGACGAGGATTGGGACATCTCGATCCTGCACCCCTTGAAGTCAGCGCCTCAACAGACAACCCCAAAACTCAAACTCCGAAACCCTAAATCCCCTATGCACCCTACACCCCAGCCTTGGAGCATCCCTTCCACCCCTTAAGCCTCATCTAATGCCCTTTGAACCAGTAACGGGGGAGCCGTGTCGTTCCCCAACAGGGGAGGCAGGGTATACTATACTACAACGGCCATGCAGGAAAGGGGGGAGGGGTTTCGACAACCATGGCACGTTTAGAAACCGTCAAAGAACCGCTTTTTGAAGTCCCTGATAGAAACCCTCGTCGCAACCCTGGCAGTAGCCCTGTAAACAAGAGACTCTTGATAGAAACACGAGCAGCAACCCCACACTGTAAGGAAACCGTAAACCCAAAACCCTGAACACTGGAAGTCCAAACCCCCGCAGCCCTAAACTCTGCACGCTGTAAACCTTCTAGGAACCCTGAACCTCACCCTGTCAATCCAGAAAGGGCCTCTGCTTCACCGTCGCCTTCCTCAAGCGGCCTGGTCTTCTCAATCCGAGTTTGGGTGTAGTTTAGGGGTGTTAGTTCGATAAGAGAACAAGGGTGGCAGGTTTCAGAGGCTAGACAAGGGCATTGCAAGGGTTCTGTGGGGGGCAAACAAGCGCACTTTAGCATTGTACAAGGGTCTTGTCCTCAAGCCATGGGTCCCAAGCCCTACACCCTAGACCGGCTACGTTGTGCTTATGCATTTACAGGGCCTTTCCGGTTGCAGGTTCTCGAAACAACTCATGTCGTTCCTGTCTTACTGCGAGTCGTTGCCCATCAGACTGCAATCCTCCTCGGCCCTGCAACCTAATTCCGATAGATGGGTAGTTCTCTAAATTAGGGTCCCCTCAGACCCCAAGCCCCAAACCTCAGACACTTAGCTGTAAAACCCTATGAACCCCGGGTAGAGCTAATGCCCACGTTCATGTTCCAACAATGCCGGAGCCTGAAGATCAACTCCATCGTCTTTTCGCTCCGCGGCGGCACCTGCAAAGGGGGACGGGGTCGTAACGAACTTTTTAAGGATTCCCTTATGGCTTTGGGGGAGTTGCACAATATGCTCCGAAACGGATATTGTGGAGCCGCGCATTGCTCTTTGGTACTCGTTTGCAAAGTGAATAGGCTTCCAGCTTGCAGTGCATGGGTAGAATCAGCATATTCTCAACAGCTAACTGTAAACTTGTTCTTGCTCCCTGCACCTTGCAGAAACCCACTCTTGAGCATTTAACGGTTTACAGACATGTTAAATTCCCAAACACGGAACACGCCATACTCTGGCAAGAAGACATGCCTTCCCCGATGTGCATTACATCCGGAACACTGAAATCGCTGAGGTTCCAAGTCCCGCTGGAAAAGCCTCGAGCGTCTCTGGATGGAAGCGGAAGAAATGTTCGGACGCAGTGCCTGTGAACCTGACCAGAGTTTGGGCTTAGGGGTTCGTGCTTTAAGGTTTTCGTGCTGACTGCCTTTGCCACTTCTGTTCTTGCTGATATCCGAACTACTCACCCCATTGCAAACCTTGAGCATCGAAGGTACGCGCTCTTTGCCACTCGACCTTTTGACATTTCTGAGAGGCCAATAACCTGATCCAAACACCCTGGCCGCCCTAATCCAAAAGCCACAAACCCCAATGCCTGGAACCAAATCCGGCACTTTTTGCTAGGGGTTTCAATGAATCCGAACCGCCGAGCCAACTGCCTAAATCAGCCAAAAGTCCGAGGTCTAAGGTTTTCCAGGGTCTTGTTGAGAGCCCCCAGGATATTCAATGGTTTTCTGAAGTGTTCTGTGGGCACTGAGTTGTTGGGGTTAAGGTGCAACATGTCTAAGCATTGATGGGTCTGCAGGGCCTATACGGTTCAGCGCTACAGGGCATGGTTGCCGCTTGTGGCCCGAAACCTCCAGGAATCAACGCGAACGGCCGTCAAGTCGACAAACTGAGTCGAACAAACGACTCTAAACCGTGACAAAGCTCCGGAAGTCCATAGGCCTTAACTCGTAAAGCCCTGGACTTCAAAACAAACTGAACCCACTTAGGGCAAGAGAGTGCCGAGCCCTCCCACCCTCCGCTCCAACAAAAATCAAGTGGTCGCCTGGCAGGCTGCATCAGTGGGTTTGCAACCGCGATCTTGTGCCGGACGACTTGTCGGCAAGCTGCCTGGCAAGGCCCGGATTCGTGACGGTTTCGGGCTTAGGGTTTAAGGGGTTCAGGACTCAAGCTTAAGGTTGGATTCAGGACTCAAGCTTTGGTGTTTCTTTGGGGCTTCAGGTCTAGAGTTGGGGAAATGATCGAGGTGGGGTATATGTCTGAACCCTACCGCTTTAAAACGGACTCGTTGCCAGGAGCCTCGAGTTTGATGGTCGCCAGGGACTCGGCGGCATAGAACTCGAGCTTCACTTCGATATTCATGAACTCACCTGATTTAGAGACTTAGGGTAGGGTCTACGTGGTTTTAGGGCTAAGGGCAGGGTTCAGGGTAGGGTTTAGGGTCTGGGGCTTCATGTTCATGAAGGGTCCAGAGATTTCGGGTAGATGTTGGACAGGGTTCGGGGTCTTTGGATTCATGTTCATGAACTCATCCGGCTCCGAGATTTAGGATCAAGGTAGACAGGCTTGAGGAGTTTAGGATTCAGAGCACGGAGATAAGGGTTGATACGTCTTAGCGTTGGGGCCCCCCTTGGAAACATCCCCCTCATGCTTTTTGGGTGTACATGTCAGGAACGTGATTCATTGCGAGTCATATTAACATAGGGGCCTTAATGGTCAACATAAGGTTTTGGAGTATATTATGCCATAATTTCAATGAGGACCCCTGGTTTACAAGTTGTAGCAGAATCTTACGACCAGGGATTCAGTGGGTCGTATCCTGCTCCAAACATGATGAAGCTTGCGTCCTCAACAACTGCATATAGCTACAAGTAATAGCTTTCTTGGGCCCCTAGACTTACTTATAGGTCCCAGACCCTGATGTAGTCCAGGCAATGCTTTAAGAACTGTAGGGGCTTTAAGAACTATGGGGGCTAACGGAATCTACCGAGCTTCTGTCAGAACCCTCAAACCCCAAAGCCCCTCAAGCAAACCCAAAAGTCCGACTGCTCAAATCTATCTGCCTTCTCAACCCTTAATGTGAAAGCCTTAACCCGAAAACCAAAACCCTAAGCTGAAGGCTTGCCTGTGTCCTGGCTCCGTAGGTTGATGCGCACCAAGGCAGTGCCTTCATGATACCTCAAAGGACGTTCCAAGACGGGGTTGAGTAGACGAACTTACTTGACTTTCTCTGAAGACGTCCCTATTCTCCTTGTCCTAAGATACCCTTCACTTTAAGATAAGATAGACCAATGATGGCAACTGAAGCGGATTTTGCACAAGGGTTGCGACTCGAGACCTTCCTTGGGGCTACAACAGTTATTCTACTTATGACCCAACATATAACTGCAAATGAACCTCCAAGCAGTGACTTTTCAATGGGGTACCAGGGTTGCAGCAATCCTGTTGATATTGATACGACCCGAGAAGGCTTTAGGCAACCTCTGCTGAACTTGAATCTTGTCTACCTTGGTCAACCCTGGAACCGAGCCGAACCACTTAACCTGCCTTTTAAAGCCTGTTAGAATCAAGCCTAAGTCCTGAACCTGTCATCCGGAGTAACATCCAAAGCTGCAGCCCCGAATTCAGCATGTCAGGCGGAGTTCCATGCCCCAAAAGGATCAATGGTGAAGGATGCTTCACCTAGGAGTACTCGACACCAGGGACGCAAAATCAAATGTAGGTGCCTTACCAACTAGATGTGGGCTTTGGGTCCCTTTGCAATCGAAGTTGCGCGGCGGCTTTCAAATATCGCTATTGCGAGAGTTGCCAAATCGTCAGAACCCTAGTTTGACAACTTCTTGGCAGGGCACGCATAGACACTGAAGCGGTACTCTCGCTCCAAGCCTTGCCATGTGGGTTGAGGGTGTAGGACCAAATCTGCCGAAATCTGTCCTATTCGGAGTCTAAATGTAGGGGGAATTACGTTCAGAAGCTCGCATACCGAGGCCTGTGCGATGCTGGCGTAGGCGTCGGCTTCAGAAAATGACAGTTTAGGATGTGTTGAATTCTTTGGGTTGATGCCGTGGCTTGGAAAGCATTTCGGTTTGGGCGTTCTATGTCGCAGCTTGGCACAGGGTACTGTATGCTTCTGGTAAATGACAGATTCGGACTGAGCATTCTGTGCAAAGGACCCGCGACTACAAGATTTCCTCGGAACGCACAGCAGTTACAAAAGGTCGAAGCCAGATCCCTGTCCGTTGCCGAAAGCCCTGCGCACGAGGTGGAGGCGCTGAGCGTAAACAAGGAGCAGCAACTGGATCAACACTTTGCGGCCAGGTTAAGATGCAATTCATATTCATGTTCTGCGCAGTGCACAGCTTCAGATATGTGGCACAAGGTTCACAGCGGAGGGTCACTGCTTTTGGCCGCAGGGCGTTCAGCTCAGTCCTGAATTCGGACAGCCCATCAAGACCGAAGTCCCATCCCGGGTGCCCAAGCTTGACAAACCCCTGCTAAACCCCGAACCTTAAACTCTATAGCCTCGAAATCCCTTCCCCCGAAATTTTATACCTGAAAACCACAAAACCGGAACCCCTATCCTCCCAGGCCACCGGAGGACCTGGAGGCAGGTCCAAGGTACCAACGCCCTGGAGGCTGATGCCCTGAAAGATGGCCAGGAGATTCAGTGCGTTTAGCTGTCTGCTTTCGTTCTTATCGCTAATGACTTGCCCTAATCCCTATACCGTAAACCGCACGAGGGGCCAGGCTGGCAAGCCTTAGCATTTTGGGGGCTTGTTGGTCCAAGCAATCAAAGCTTTATCATGCCTTATCAGACCTCAGGGTTGCGTAGGGCCTAATTAGTTTCGGTTTGGATTGGAGTTTGCCTGTGTAAAGTTCAGGAGAATTTGGGCAGGGGGTGTGGGGGTCCATGAGTGAAGTTCACCTTGTATCCCGAAACTGCACTACGTTGGGCCGAAGTGTCCGACCTCCCATTACAGTCTCAGGGCCGCGAACAAAAATTCCTTCGGTGCAAAGTGCACAGTTCTTGGGCACTTGGATCTTTAGTCGTATCGACCCAAAAAGTTTAAGCCCGAGCAGCACATGCTTTCGATCCAGGACTCAGACACGCAAGGAAGGAATGCTTGGTGTACAGCAGTGGCTTCGCGCTGTATGTGTGCGAGTGAGCGTGAGTGAGTGAGTGAGCGAGCGAGGGGGGAGGGAGGAGAGAGAGAGAGAGAGAACCTGTGTTTCTGTGCTTGTCTGTATCCGTGCGTGTGTGTGTGTGTGTGTATGCGTGCGTGGACTGGCAGAAGGAATCTACGAGATTACCAAGGAAGGATGTACATCCGAATAGACCCCCCGGCACATCAAGCCCTCATACAAATCGCACCAAAGCCTGCAAACCATAAAAAGCTGACATTATGCAAAATCTCCGATCGCTCAGCTGAGGCCTGTCCCTGTGGGGTGTCGGGAGCCGGCTCGAGGAGTTCTGTGGTGACATTGAACCGCTGCCTGTGGCATAAGCATTTAGGGTTTGAATGGGTTTAGAACATAGTAGGAGTTTAGGAGTCTGCAGGGCGATGCTTTGAGTTAGTTTCCGCATTGCTTCAGGATCGAGTCTTGTGTTTAGGAGTTGTTTCAGGGGCTCAAGGTCTGCTGCTTTCAGGCTTAGGGGCTTAACGTTTGGATTCCCATACCCTACACCGGAGAACCAACTCTCAAAGCACTCCTACTCCGAGTCCGAAGCTTCCGGTCGCATGGCTCTTTTTCTCGGCCTTCCTGTTGCAGAGGCATCTCCACCTATAGTCTCCATTGTAGTTCCTTTTTGGGGTTACCTTAGAGGATCCTAAATATATGTTTGGTTAAACCAAAAAAGGAACTACAATGGAGACTGTAGGCACTGTTGGTGAAGAAGCTTTCGGTCTTCGGCTCCTCCTGCGAGGTCCGTGTCGCACAGCAGCTTCTCGCCGTGTCCCCCCTTGTGGTAGCCAGGCCTTCGAAGGTAATGGGGGAACCTGATTAAGAAACCTTGGGTCTTTATAAGGGTTCTCTATATGAATCCTAATATTTTGTGGTTAGAGGGCCAGGGGTTCTTAATCAGGTTCCTACATTAGTGCTCGTGTGTTGGCGCGCTGGGATCCCGTCCTCACATTCGCTGATTTACGGAGGCGGACCCCTGGCCCTGCTGGCTGACCCCGAACACTCTCTTTGTGTTGGATCCGCCCCGGTGCAAACAGACCGGCGAGACGAGGTAGTAAATCCAACAAATCAGACGGGCCTCCTTCTGGGTGTCGGGCTATGAATTTCATAACCCCAAAGCTCGAAATTCTGAATCCAAGACTAAGAACACACCCTGCATCCCCCCAAAACTCTTGTGATGCTGGGCGGGTTGCGTGTCTACAGTGCAGGCTGCAGGAACCTCAGCTCCCTTGAATTCCGGCGCTGTGGGCAATGTAAAATTGGCGATGAGTTGATGCCCTCAACCAAAGCCCCTCCGCGCCTCCCCCGTCACAAAAAACCTTGGGACATAGAAACATGTGCGAAGCTTCTGCCCAGAATCGGGACGCCTGCAGTTTGGGGTAACCTACCTACACCATGACAAAGGTCTGTGGGTATCATGTGCCGTTTATCAACTAATCAGTACGATGACGATATCGACAAGGGTGTGAGCATAAATTCAGAGCTGATGTTCATACAATGCGACATGCAACAGTAACTGCTATTCAAGGATCCTGAACGAACAGAAGCTCTCTGTACACCTAATCTACACCGAAATCGTCAAAATTGGGACCCTGCACACTGAAAGACATCCCTCCGGCTGCAAGCAACCAGTGCCTCTCGTGGAGCCAGTTTTTCACGGGCACCGCCTGGCTTTGGGAACAAGCTGACTGAAGTAATGTCTATCTGTCCGCAGCGGTGCTCTGCTTAGTCGTTGATTTCGCGTTCTGAATGTGAAGCACTCAGCACTGCTTGGCATCTTCGTGACCTTGCTAGCTTCGGCTGTTGTTTTGATGCGCCAAATGAGAAATATCAAGCTGAACAATGTGCCCGCCTGAGTGTGCTTCTTCTTGCAGGGCACACGTGCCTCGATGCGCGACCCAACCTTCCAGGGCGACGAATGCCGGCAGGCTTCAGCGTCCCTTTTCTGAGTATCGATATGCTGCCATTACTACTAGATCGCTCATGCGGAAAGGGGAAACGAAGGCAAAACCCTGATAATGTCCATACTACCGTAAGACATGCTCTATAGGGAAATCAAAAATCAAGCTCGGTTTCCCGATATATAGAGTTCAAGATTCCCGATTGGCATGTAGGCATCGTGCCTGGCAACTCTCCTTTTCATAAGTTGCACAGTGCCCACGACCCTAGTGAGCTAAACCCTGTGCCACGGATCCAAAACAATCCAAAGCTTCCTCGACGGAATCCACTGCATAGCATAATCCTGAAATCCTGAACTTATGGGTCTTATGGCAATGCACGGTGTTCATGTTTGTACATGATTGTACAAGACAGAACTCACCGCTCCATGGGATAGGTTGCAGGAACCCTATTGTAAATAAGTACAATGCACATCGTCTTCGTGCAGGAACAACAAGGCTAGAGAAAGTTGATCCTGTGGGTTGCTTCCGTATCGTATTGAAGACCTCGGGAGCGTTGGCTTCGCCCTCGAGCTCATAGCACACGGCATTGCCGTCGGGTGTCCTGCACACGGCGGGTTCTATGAGGATTGGAGATTAGAGTTTGGATGGATTCAGACTCGAAGTTAAAGGCTCTGCTCAGCTCGAGTGTAGGCAACTCGAGAGACATTGTTACACAAAGTCAGGCAGGCAGCGTTGACTAAGGACGGACATTTTCCACACTGTATTGGTAACTAACGGACAACGCCTTTTGACAAAGCCTAGTGACTAGTGCGAAGATCGCCGCGCCCCGTCTAATACCACGGTCCGCCACACCTCACCAGGGATCTGCTTTTCTTCAGCAAACTTGAAATCCCAGGAAGCAGCACCGGCAAGTCCCCTGCAAATTCGATCGATCCTGGCCCAGGAGACACCTGTATGTCGTGCTGCAGCGGCGACTGAATCAAAGTCCAGCCAGGTGCTTTTGGACAAACCGGATGCAATATAGCAAGCTTGTACTGCCTTGCCAAGTCTCCTCCAACCTGACCTCCTTCTTTGCACGTTTTGTGCAGCAGTGACGTATTCCAAGTTGTTTACATGGTTGTTACCTCGATCGGAATCTTTGTGGTTGACCTGGATTTCAGGATTCTCTGGCTGACCGAAAAACGTCGCAGCCACCACACGGTGCACAAGCATATAGTTGCCGGTTCTACGGACAACATAGTAGCCATTTTTGAGGAGAGTTCCACAGCTTATAGTTCCGAATCCAGATTTGGCTTGCGAAACTCGGCCGCGGTTGCTGACCACAAGGTTCGGGATGATTCCAGGTACTCCTGGATATCGCGCAGGCCGCCAGATCTCTGTCGGGAGGGAGCCCCGCTCAACAACTGTGGCTGTGACGGCTTTGAATTCGTACCAAACACCATTTGCACGGCACTTTCTGCTCAAACCGCGGGCGCACTGTGAAATGGAGGACCTGCGGATACCCAGCAGTCTTGCACCTTCCGTGTGCGACTCGCAACAGGACCAAGCCTCCTCACCACACGGCCGCCAAAGGATGGCCTGGCCTCGCTTGGCCGCACTTGTCTGCCGCTTCGGGTTAGTGGCCCAAGAATGCCTTTGATTCTCGGCGGGCGTCACATACTGCAGATTAGTCAGACGGTTGTTCTCGCGGTCACCGTCCAGGTGATTCACCTGCCAACAGTTCGGATCTGGCGGAGAACCCAGAAAGGCGGCAGCCACCAAACGATGCACAGCATAGAGCTTGCGTTCAATCCCAACCCTGCGGTACCCGGAGCAGGTAAGGGTCCCGTAAGAAATTATGCCTGTGGTATTCGAAACACGGCCGTGAGAGCTCACTTGCCAACAGCCCGAAGCACAGCGCACTCCCCCAACAACCCAATCGAGAAGCTGGAAAGACATACTGCCAAATGCCGGTTGCCTCATAATCCATGCAGCGCGCAACATGCTTGAGACACTGGCTTCCCGATCTTAGAGGTCACAGGCCCATAATGGGAATGAAGGATCGCCGGCGGAATTCCAGCACCTAAGCCTGTAGCCTTCGGAGTTTGAGCGTGACGTCGCGTTTAGACGCCCAAAGCCTCACGGCCTCACCATAACGGTTAGGGCTAAAACGAAGCGACTCGAGCTGGAAGCTAGCCCGATGCAGGATTCACACAGAGCTGCTGCGAAACTAGTAACTAACTAACTAACTGCATTCCATGCCTGCCTTGCATCCCCTCAACCTTTCATGCCCGAATTCTTATATCCGAAGCCTTCAGTTCTAAACGCGAGCCCAGTCAGTCAAACAGGCACGAGCTCGAAGCCCCAAACCTCAAGCCGAAGTCGTGCTACACGTTCAACAGGCTCTAGAACATAACAAATCCTGGGAAAAGAGCAATAACGATACTTGTACGACCCTCCAAAAAGATGCCGAGACTGTCACCATCCAAGGCGAAAAGACTAAAACACCTGTTGAACACGGGCATAAAGCCGCAAACTTTTCAGCACCCCGCAGGCTGTCCCGACGAAGATGCTGCCCTTGTGCTTCTCTGCACGCTGCTTGCCGCTCATTGGGCCTCGTTTGTAGTAGGTATCGGGCCCAGGAGTTTACGGTTGCAGAAGGCTTCGGGTGTGAGGTTTGGGGTTAGCGGTATGAACGGCAAATTTGGGGTTTGGCTCTCTTGTTAAATGCACCCTCGAACTGCCAGCTGTGCAGCGGTAAAGGCTGCAGGTTCCAACTTGATGGCAGTCAGGAATGCAAGCTCGTGGCGATCCTGTTGGAGCAAGATCTTGGACTAGCAGCTCAGAAAGAATGAACCATGCCTGATGCAATGCCATAACTCTAAGACACTCGGAAATCCGACACACATTGTAGCTTCTTGCGTTAACGTGCTACTGAAACTGAGCAAAAAGTTTTCACTCTCTCGACTGTCTAGACAGTCCAGAAACTATTAGGCCCACAGATCGAATACGTCAATACGTTCCACCTGCGCATCCCGAAATCCAAACGTCCACGACAAGACCCGAATTTCGAAACTTCTCGTTTCAAAATGCAGCTATGGCTTTAAACCCACTGCCAAGCCTTGGACGTCCTAGGACATTAACTGTGCTATACTAGGGGTTCTGCTTCTACTATTCCACTCAAACACATTACGACTGCACAGGTTCCAAGAAATGAATCCGAGTGGACCGTGTAATCTGAATACTGCAGCATGAGGAATCACAGAGTAAGACTTTCTCAACCACCGAAGGACAGAATCATTTCCTGTCACTTCCCAGCCAAGCAGCTTGTGTCTGCAGCTGACGTCATGGTCAAGGGCATGTAGTACACCTGGGCTGTCGGTTGTTCTAGGATGCTTTGGGAAATATTCCGGCAGGTGCAGTTGCGCCCCAGCACCAAACTAACGTCACGTTCCCGTGACTGTCACTCCAAAAAAATCGCCAAACCCCCGAAAGTGTTTGAACCGCTAAATGGCCCGGTGGGGTGGGGACTCTCTTGGCATAAGCAAGAGGTATAGTGATCAGGGTTTGCAGTAGCCCATCCTAATACAACAGATACTCGCACCAGCAACCTTCAATCAACGTCACCCAGATCCGCACACCGTAAAGCAAAGCCCGAAATCCAAAATGGTCACGCGCTGCAACAAGGCGCAAAGCTCGACACGCATGAACCCTGACTCCATATTGTTCAGTAACCCTGCTCGACAAGAAGCCAACACGACCAAACCTCAAACCCATGTGCTTACAAGCACCGAAAGCGACACTGCCAAAGTCCCGAATCTTAAAGCACTCAAGCCCTGGCATCCATTCTAAAGCCGCAACCTTCAAGCCGAATACCCTAAACTACAACCCTGGTTGACTCAGCGCCCGAAGCCCCAAGCCCTAACCCGCCCAGGTCGGAAATTCAAAACCTGAAACCCTATGACTCCGTGTAGTGCCCCTGGTGCCCTTCCAGAAGCTCTCATCAAGCCTTTGCCGGCCTCCAAAGGTCTCCCGGTGGATCTGCTGGGGTCCGGGCCTGCACGCTAGCATCCTTCTTGGCCGGCACGACGATCTCCTGCCCCAGGTCAGGGTTTGGGGCTTTCTGGTCTAAGGTTCTGATCACGGGCTTGCTTCGAGTTTGGGTCAGGGTTTAGAACGTCTCGGGCCAATGAAAACCCTCAAGCCCGGCTCAAGGAAAAACCCCTTAAACCCTCTCCTTAAAATCCTACAGCCCGAGACCCAGCCTACTAAGCCCAGGGCTCCAAATCTAGAATCCTCTGCCGCAAACCCAGAACCCCAAATGCCCAACCGCAAGCCCAGAGTCGTCAGCTAATCACCTAATCTTACTTGAAGGCTCATTAGTAGCTATTTCTCGGCAGCTACCTTCTTAGCACCCTGCGTGCTAAGTCCCCTTATCCTTGAAGTCAACTTGAACCCACCTTCTCGCAGCTGAAGTAGCTGGTGCCAGCCGGCTCTTGCGTGACCACCTGCTAGCAGCAGGGGGCGCTGGTTCGGGTTACAGATGGTTACAATGTCGCTTTATAGTTTCGGGGCGATTTGAGTGTTCCGGTCTGAAATAACTTTTTGGCTTCAACCGAAACTTGTAGGGTAAGTTGATACAGATATATTGATTTTGCGGTTTCCTAACCAAGTAAACAGGGTAGAACAACAGCGCCCAGAGCGCTGCAGGCGGCGCCTGAGGGTACAACTTCCAGTCCGTCTCGGTCGGGTTCGAGACGATGAAGCCTCAGAATCACGGGACTCAGGCAGATTAAGCCCACAACGTGCAGTGTTCTAGCTTCGACCCCGGAAACCCGTACGGATTCGTAGTGGGGTTTTGTATTTGAGTATGTGAGTTGCAGAGGTTTTCACGACCACCTACCGTGAACCCCCAAACCTGAAAGACTCTAAACCCCAGCCCTAGTTGCAACATATTGCAACATCACTGCTGCCTCACCATGCAGCCACAATTTCCGAGCCTCAGCGTCTGTCAATCTAAAACCTCATCCCTCAACCTGACAGCCGCGGCAGACGCGAACTCCCTAAAGAGCTAAGGCCTCAAAACGAAAGATTCACAGACTGCACCTTCAAAGTCTTCGGCTTTACCGCAAAGTCCCAGATCGGAGAAGCCCTCGCCGCTTCTCCATGAGCGCACTTAAAGTTCAGGTCTAGGCCGTCGGGTTCCAGGTCGTGCCAAGCACATGTAATCGTGCAGGTCGAAGCCCAATCAAAGTCATAGTCAGTTCGTATATCAGACTATAAGATAAGACCCTCAAAAGGCATGTCCTGCAGTAGACTCAGCCGCCCTCCACCTCAAAGAAACTCAAGCACCATGTGCGGCAAAGAGGCTGTTCTGCGTCTTCGTGCGGACTTGAGCGGTGAACTCTAGGAGCCTTGCACGTACTTTACTTAGACCTTGAGGTTCAGGGCTTCGGTTAAGGCTATCGGTGTTTGGGGGAGAGGACCAATTCTAAATTGAACCCAAGGCTGTAGGCTGTATCCTTCAGGCTGCATGCTCGTGAAGTCAGAAGATTCGACCACTTCCACCTTCCAAATGCCACAGGTCACCTATAGATGCCTAAAGGTAACTTGCTAATTCCTAAACCGACTAACGAAGTTGTTTCGGCATCGCAGCACTGCCCAAAAGTACTGCCGTTTTCATCATGTGCACATGACCTGCACAAGAAGTGGGGATTTGGCTTAGGTCCTCCTGGTCTCGAGAACACGCTTTCGAGGTTAGTTGAGGCTTCACTTAAGGGTTTGGAGTTTCGGGGCGTCTGCCCTGAAGCCTAATCTCGGCTCCGATCATAGAGCCGAGTTGCTAAGGGAACCCTTTAAGGTCAACTGGGGACCTAGTAGAGTTTGCATGCAGCCTTCTCAGAAGAGGTCTCTGAGCACCCCTGCTTAGTCTCGCCGGGCTGGGACACGCATTTGCCACTGGCCTGCAGGAGACCGACGACTTAAAGAGTGGGAATGTGTCAATAGGGCGTTCATGGAAGCTGTCATTGAGCTTTTCCCAGCGGCTTTCAAAGGGCTCAGAATATAATCCAAGAATGTGCCTCGAAATCACAAACCTCAGCAAGCCGCAACGGCTATGCCGTCAGAAAAAACCTTTGAAGGAAAATCATATCGCGAGAGAGGCTAGATGCCAGGGCGTCGGAAAGGCTGCCCTCGACCAAACCCCGCCTCGAAAAGACGAGCTCCCAATCCATTTGTCATGAGCAGAAAAAAATTCAAGCCCTTTTCTGTTTGGCGCTGGGGTTTGAGGTTGGGGTGGTCAGACAAAAAAGCTCATGCGTCAGAAACGCCAGTGCCGGACGGACAATGAAACGTTCAACAACTCGAGCTGTATCTTGTCTGCTCTTGCCTGCCAGAAACCCGGTGACCCGAAAACCCCAAGACTTAGGCCCAAAATAGACCACTAGCACACAGTACTAGACTCGCACGAGAACTCCACAGTCTTACTGCATGTTCGCCGGAAATCCCGTAACGATATCTCTACCGATAATGGAAGTGGCCTCATAATTTAACGCAAAGGCCTTGACCCGCTTGGGCCCGTAATACCACCCCGCACATAATCATGACATACTTTCCTTGGTTCTTTTTATGATGAAACCATTCACACGTCAAGAAGGAAACCCTACGGGTAAGGTGGCCTCCAGGGTCAAAGGCGCGTGGCCTTCCAGGATGCAGCGGATGTCCCGCGCCTGGGCCGAAGCACTTTAGGATGTGAACCTGTAATAAATAAAAAGGGATCAATTAAACAACAATAAAAAAGTGAATCTATAAGGCATGCTATGATCCTTTTCTACGACCTCTATAATTTCGCTGAACTTATAGGGCGTACTACAGTATGATGCTTTTCTACGACTTCTTTTAGCACAAGCACTAGGCTTCCAAGGGCCCGGGCCGTGATGCCAAGATCCTTGCTGTCCGACTTCCCACGCCTTCGGGCAAGGGGGGGTTCGAGGTTTAGGGTTTAGGGTTTAGGGTTTAATTGTCAAAATTGTGGTCCCGTTTGGGGTACCCTAAATAATGGGTGCGGTAAAATAATAAGGACCCAAAAAGGGACCATAGTTTTGACAACCACCCATGTATAACATAGAGGCCTTGACAACTAGAACAAAGGTTTTGGGCTCCTTTCTAGCATGAATGAAATAAGGAACCCAAAGGGATAGCATTGGTAATTATTGAGGGCCCTGTATTAAACTTTTGGGTGGTTCAGGGCGGGTGAGTGAACGAACCCCTGTTCTTCCAGCCAGCTCGCTTTGGTCCTGCTTGGGGCACTCGCTGTGGGGTTGGGGACTTCGGGCCTTCAAGGTATGTGTCATGGGATTGGGGTTTAGGGTTTAGGGTTTAGGGTTTAGGGTTTAGGGTTTAGGGTTTAGGGTTTAGGGTTTAGGGTTTAGGGTTGGATTGGGGTTCAAGGCTTCCTAGCTCAGACCTCAGGTCTTCAACTCTGAACCACCACGGTTCGTGGAGGGTGGCCCTGCCTGCATCTCCGAAGCCTCTGGCCCCTCAAAGCCTGACCTTCGACTAGTGACCCGAAACCCTCGGCCCCTTTCCTCTTGATTCACCGAACCTCGGTCGCATCAGCGACCTCAGAACAATAGATTAGAAAATCTAGATTGTGCCAACTCAAGTCGAATTATAACCCCAGCCCCAACTGTGACCTTTGTACCTACAATACCGAGTCAAACCTACCTGCAAGCATTCTAGGAAACAAGGCCACAAAAGATCCGAGTGCAAAACACCGCACAAACCGCAAAGCAAGCCACGTGAAAGTGTGAGGAACTCTGAGTTACAAGCAGCAATGTGGGTAGTTCTCTAACTTACGGTCCCTTTTAGGGTCCCTTTTATATAAGGGTGCCGTACTTTTTTTGGGAGACCTAAAAAGGGGCCCTAACTTAGAGAACTACCCGTGTATTGAATTCAATTCAAGGGCAAGGTCGACACGGCCTCGTCTTATCTCCTCGCTTGAATTCCTGAATCCGATCATGCCTCAGCTGGTCATCGGTTTAGGGTTTAGGGTTTTTCTGGAAAAAATGCACTAGGGTTTAGGGCGTAGGGTTCGGTTTGAGCTTTCCAAACTTTGCTTAAGGATGCTGAGAAGCCTGTATAAGGTTCTGTAATCAGAAGGCTGTAGAGTGTAAGCAAGTAAGGCAGTGCAACTATTCTGGAGGCACAAAGTTGTTCCAAAAGCAACATGCTTGGAATTAGTGGGTGTCCTGCATCCTGTGGCTTTGGAATATCTTATACGTCTGTGCTATCCTGAAGTTGCGACTGAAGCTAAGGCCTACCAAGCAATGCTATGCCCATCGGCTCCACTTCGTATTTTCAATGTCCCTCTGTTGCCGGCTGTTGTTCTTGGCCTTCCAGAAACGACTGTGGTAGCACAAGGTCAAGGACCGTGGTGTCAAGGACATGGTAGCTGATAATGATGGTAACGTAGGGGCCTAAATAATTATTACTATTTTGTTCCTTTTTATATTTATAGTATAAGTTTAAAGGGGCCCAAAACCCTATTCTAATTATTGAGGCCCCGATATCAGTGGTGACGATGCTGCTGCTGATGGGAACGACGGCGGCAGCGGTCACTGGCGTTGCTTGAACATTTGGATGTGGATGCCTTCGTACGTTCAAACTATGACTCTAGGCCCCCACACTACTATCCAAAAGACCCAAATCCTAGAACCCCGAAGCTCTAAAGCCCTGAAGGCCCAAACTCTCCAAATCCTCAAACCCTAAACCCTAAACCCGAAGTCTCTAAATCCTCAAACCCTAAAGAGCTGGAACCCAACTCCCGGCTTCTCCCTGGTCCCTGGGGGCACGGGCGTCGGATGAAAGGCCACGGTGAGCGGAATGTCTTCCTGGGGACCTCGGAGGGTATACGAGGCTACTAGCACGAGAAACTGTGAGGACTAGGCAACGTCTCCGCGCCCATACCTCCCCCGACCCACAACAAGGGCGTGGCGTACAAAGCCCTCCGATGGCGTGATGGAGAAGATCTTGGAATACTTGGCGCCGATCTGCGCAAGCAGCTTGGGAAACTAGACCCTCAGCACTCAGAAAAAGAACCCCCAACGAAACCCGACGCACTTAACCGACTTAGCTCCAACGAAACCAGAAACTTAAAGCTCGACACCAAGGACTACACAACAAATTCGGGCCTTGGTGTTGCAGTATAACTGCGACCATAACTTTTTCGGATGAGACATCAGACCCCCGTAACCTGAAACCCTAAAAACACCCTAAACCCTGAAAGCTGTGAAACACCGCCATACCCTAAACCCTAAGGCTCTAAACCCCTATATCTTTTAGGACTCTAAACTTCTAAACCTTTAACCCGACGCCCCCCAAATCCCAAACACTAAACCCAAAACCCTAAACCCAAAGCCCTAAACGCCATAAACCCTAAACCCCAAGCCCTAAACCCAAAGCCCTAACCAAAGCCCTAAACCTGAAGCCCTAAACCCTAAGCCCTAAACCCAAAGCCCAGAGCCCTAAACCCTGAACCCAAAGCCCTCAACCCTAAACCTCAAGACTCCCCCTGAGAGGCCTCGAAGCGGAACTTTGCTCCCAAGTCGCCAAAGTTGTGAAGCCGAACCGGCTTTGTCGCCTGTCGGTTTTGTCGGTCTAGGGTATAGGAAGTTTAGGGTTTATAAGGGGTTTATAGAAAAGGTTCAGCGTTTAGAGGTTTAGGGTTTGGGCAGCTTGGGGTTTGTAGAGGCTCTTGGGTTTAGGGGTTTTGGGTTCTAAGCCTTATAAAGCCGAAACCCGGGCTTGGGGCTTGCAAGGCTTGGGGGTGGGTTTTGAGGGGTTTAGAAGGGCTTAGTGTCTGGGGTCTCAGAGCCCAGGGTGTCCGTGTTAGGGCGGTTGCGGTTCAGGATTTACATTCACACCGAATGGCGTACCTTTTTGGGTTCCTTATTGTGGTTTTCTCCCTTTAAGTCCTTTGCTAGCGTTCAGGATTAGGGTTTTAGGATATTGAAGGTTCAGGGTTAGGGGTCTCAGGTTGTAGGCTTTCGATCGGCGTTCAAGGTTCAGGGGTGTTTAGAAGAGTTCATGAGGCTGCTCTGAAGTACTGCAGGATTTATGAATATCTTTTTCGGCTGTACATAGATGGCTTATTCATGAGATTCGTATAGAGATTACTGCGATAAGCTCAGGCACTGCAGCTTCTTCTTTGCAGGGCATAAGTAGGTCGCGGGAGTGGTCTATCGTCAGTTACAACCTACTCCAGACCCAAAAACGACACCGGACAAAAACCGAGGTTTAGGGTTTAGG